>CATQJA010001849.1:0-30882 GCA_958295435.1 Mesorhabditis spiculigera | reverse complement strand
GAGTACACTAGATAATGCATTTAATATACAAAAATCAAGCTTATTGATAGATTTTTATAGCATTCGACTTCTCGCTGCTCTCCATTTGCGTGCTCACCCACCCTAATGGCAATAACTGCAAATTTAACATTGACGGTAAGGGATGAGTTTTACTACGTTTTTTTCTGATTTACTAAGTTCATATCAACCTTACCATCAAACTACTGTTGCAGGTTTTCCCGTTGGCGCCGTGACGTACACGCAGAAGTGCAGTGTCGGAACGTGCATTGGTACAGCGTATCCGGTTGATTTTTGCTCAGGATAATGATTGTAAATAAATATTATAGAGCTTATGCAGTTAGTAGGTAGTTTTTATACAGATTTGAAAACCATGGTGTTAGTGACTCGTACCGCAAATTTCTACCTCAAAACAGTCTTTGAACACGAGCTAGGTGACGTACGTAAAGCGCCAACTTACGATCGTTGTGCCACAAATTCTAACCTTCAAAAATCATTTTTGATAGAATTCCTATCTAGTTTTTCATGCCGTTTCTAAAGACGGCTTGCGAACATCTCTCTCTTGGGATTTCCCCGTCAAATTGCATCCAAACCCCGAAAATACAGAGCTTCTTATTCTGCTGAACTTTTTTGGAGAAGAATTCGCTCAATTGTAGAGGTACTCCAACTTCGAATAATTTTTTGACAATTTACTATGCACAGGCAAGCATAAACGCAAATAAATTTATTGTTTCTTGGACTGGGCGAATCCGACGCGCATGTTCTGTCGGTCGAAGACGGAGTAGAAACGGCCGATGAAGACATCTCCAAGGATCCAGAGAGGTCCGTTCGGGGCCGGGATGTCGATGCCCATGAAGCCGGAGAGGCACACGGATTCTCCCTAGATTAACGTTTAAAGGGCTCTGGGAAACAAGTTCAGTACCTGCTCAGTGATCTTGAGGACGTAGTCCTTGCCCTCGAGGACAAAGTCTTGTCCTCCAAGGGTGAAGGTGACCTTGGGGAGGAGGGGGATCAGGTTGCAGTCGACCATGTACTCGCCGTTGCCGAGCGAGAAGGCTCCGATTTGCTTTTGGATCTGAAAACGTTAGGTTGAAGCAGGAAAAGCTGTATTTCCTATTTGATCGGGGTATAAAAAACCAACCTCCTTGACGGCGTCAGTGGGTCCAGCCAAGAGCGAGGTACCGGTGTCGACGATGGCGGCGATCTTGGTGGCGACCTGCTTACCCTTGATGCTCATCGAGTCCAGCTGGATGCGCCAGTAGTCCTCGGCGATCAGCGGCTCCCAGGCGATGTTGCCCTGAACGTATCAATAGCCGAATCGTCTCTTTCTTTAGTGCAACAAATTTACTACGAAGATTACTACTACATACAGAGTAGTGGGCGGTGTCGGTTCCGCAGAGGGTCATCTCTCCGCCGTTGGCGTTGTCGTCGAGGTCACGGTTCAGCCAGAAGGCGAACAGCTGCTGGGGGCAGATGCCCTGAAAGGATTCAGAATTTTATGATCACTCTCTCTCTCTCTCTCTCTCTCTCTCCACTCTCTGCTCTCTCTCTCGCTTCCAAAAACTCACGCTGTTGGCGAAGATCTGGTCCATTGGCTGCGGGATCTTGTTGACGGAGATCGAGTCCCAGCCCATACCGAGGATACCGTCGAACTTGGCGGCCTAAAAAATTGTTTTGGTGAATTCAGCAGTGTGATGCTTACAATGTAATGCTTCTTAGGCGGTTTAAAACTACTTCTTATGAAAACTCACAACGAACGAGATTCCGGGCTCGGTCTCGGCGCAGGCGAAGCCTTGGGTCTTGTCAGTGCAGAAGCCGCTGCTCAGGCCTCCGAACTAAAATATTTACTTATTTCCTGGTTCAAAAGAGTAAATGGGTACGTCGTGCCTTAAATACTTACGCAAACAACGTCGTTGTCGACAACTCCGGCCATAGAGCCACTGCCGTACTGGATCTCGAACGGAGCTCCAGTGGCGGTGCAGGTGCTCGACTTCTTGCAGTCGAACTAAAAATTTTGTACAACACTATAATTATAATTTTTTTATATAAAAGGGTGGGTACGTGGGTGTTAAAATAAACAAAATAGTTATTAAACTAAAACAAAGTGAGAGCAAAAAAATGAAAAAATTAGTCAGGCCACACGCGCAAACCTTTGGCACTTTTCGCCCTGGTTTCTTCGGGGTGGGTTTTGGTCGTTTTCCACCTTTTTTCTTAAATTTCTGGTTCATTAACAACTATCAGAAGGTAACGATAAAGGTTCTCAAAAAGCCTGCATAAAATGGCGTCAATTCTTGACGTACCTTCTTGTGAAGCATGCAGGCAATGTTGCTGATCTTGCAGTCGGCGCATGGCACCCACAGGTTGGAGGAGCCAGTGTCGAAAAGGATCTAAAAATTTATGTTATGAACTTCTTCTAAAACACAAAAATGGAGGTTCTTCAAAAACTTACAGCAAAGTTCTGGGCAGGGGTTCCGATGGTGACGGAGCCGTAGTACTGGGCCTGGAAAAGCCATTTTTATTTTTTTTAAGCCTCGCTTTAGGTAAGATTGTTTCATCACAACGCTTATCTACCCAGAAGCTTCCAGTGATCGCGCTCGCCTACGTAGCAACGTGGTCTGATCGAACAGAAAAAGATAAGATGGTGGGTTTTTGAGAAGTGCGAACAAAGGAAAGAGGTTTGGAAGATAGAGATCAGAAAAACCAGAAATCGAAGGATGTACTCCAGACGGGAGGGATTATAATATCGATAAGATGGATGGTGGATCGATAAAACGTAAAATATTTCGCTCCAGAAATTCTTAAGAAGAAAGTATGATGAGAACGGGTCGAGGTGCTAACGTGGATTCGTAAAACGTACATTCTCATAATCGGAGAGACCCTCTTGGTAAGCGTCCTTCTGGACGAGTTGGTAAGTCTTGTCGTGACGGCTGCGAAGACGTTGGCTGATAGCCTTTAGGTTTGGCCGCTTAAGGGCACCGCGTTTCTCCATGGGGACGCTGAAAATCAGAATTAAAAAATACTAGCTCTCTCTCTCTCTTTCTCTCTTTCTCCCTCTATCTCCTCCCTGCCCAACTTTTATTTTCACACCATATACATTTCAGAAGAATCGGACGACCAGATCCAATTTGCTATCCCCAAAAATGCCGTAAGAGAACGATTCCTAGCTACTCTCAAAAAAACAACGCACCGAACCATGCTGAGCCCGACGGCGCATACGGCCGCTAACAAGATGAGGGTCTTCATTTCGTGTGGGAAGACTTCCTTCAAGTGGCAGAAGCGCTTGCCAACCCGCCAATCAGCCCCTATATGCCTTTCCGTTATCTCGCAAAGAACCTTTACGACCAAAAACCCCGGATTTGGGACACGGGGGGGGGGCGTGATAGGGCATAGACACTCCATACCATCTTTATGACGTGCACCCGGGCCAAGTGGAAAAGAGACAATATGCTACGGGGATTGATCTACGAAAATCATGGTTAGGTTCATGAAGCGGGTCGCAACAAACTACAGGTTCTGACGTTTGAAGTGACGTATCCGGCCTGAATTTTTTGCTAGGCACCGAGATCTGCTATTATGACGGACAGACTCTGACCCTTAAGAAACCGACACGGATACTAGCGATTGTAAATTGGTCAGCCGATAAGGGACATGACTCGGGTTTTATTGCGACCAATCCCGGAAATCGCTTCGGAATCTGTAGCACCTCCGACTTTTCTCGGGCAAAGTCGAGAACTTGTTGTTTCGGCCAGTGAGTACAGTTTTTGCAAAGATAAAAATTGTTCAAGAAGTTAATATAAAATCTCACAAGCTCCCCGGAAGCACAAAATACGTCGTTAAAGGTCAATAAAAATTCTGCACCTAGTA
Organism: Mesorhabditis spiculigera; assembly: GCA_958295435.1. NCBI lineage: Eukaryota > Metazoa > Nematoda > Chromadorea > Rhabditida > Rhabditidae > Mesorhabditis > Mesorhabditis spiculigera. Next base: position 27,021 of record CATQJA010001849.1, on the reverse strand, counting down.
AAAGTCAATAAAAAGGTAAAACAAGCAAAAGCTGGCGTCAGCACGAAAACAGTCAAAGTAACAGCCTGAATCACCCGGTGGTGTGAGTAGTGTTTTTATTATCGTCGTCGATTTGGGATAAATTGTGCAAATAGGCTTCAGTGGGACCGGTTTTTTGGGGCGGAGGTGGTAGTTGGTTTGATGCTCGAAATCGCAAACGTAGGGCAACACCGCTTTTTGAGGCACGCTTTTGGACTGTTTCCGAGAATAATCCTTTGTGTGTTTGAGTGCAAGTTTTGATCGGTACAGTGTATGCAAATTGTAGCGGAGCAAAAAAACCTTTTTTAGTAAATTTACACATCTAGAAGCATAAAATTATACGACGTTTATGAATCAACGCCTCACGGGAATACGGTCATTTTCACGCAAACTCTTTCAGGTACGGATTTTGCGTATTCAGCCCAGGTCTTGATCAATAAGTAGCTGTCGGTTTCGAAGCTATCAAGCCCGTCGACCCGAACTCTAAAAGTAGCATAGTGATATCGTGGTAGTTTTTTTTCGTTGTTTTAGGTAGTCAAACCTACTTCATTTTCCGCCCGGGCCACAAATTGTAGCCCTTGTGGCTCGCTCGACAGCGATTAGCATGGAATTTTAGGCGTTGATCGTACTCGGAAACGTTTTCGATCTATAGCGAGGTGGAATTTGAGCATCGAAAATCAGAAAAACACCTCAACAATTTGTTGATGTCCCGGGAATGGGGCCCAGGTTTTAATGTCAAGGTGGTCAGTTCGGATGGCTTTTTGCTAAAGAGATAACGATAAAAAGGTTGAAAATACCTTCGAGCCTGTAATGCATTGATTTTGACCCGGAAAAGTTTCGTCATAAGAAGGCGGAGCGCAAGAATCAATTCTTGGTAGGCTACGGTTTCGGCGATGTCGATTGTTGCCTAGAAATATTCGGAATTGTTTAGCGCAAATAAATCTTTAAAAATGTGGAAGCAGATTTATAAAAAACGAAACTACCATTTTTCCTGTGTTCATTAGAGTAACTTCTACGACCATGATTGTAATCTAAAACACCGTTCGATTGAGAATTTAGACTTACTAAAGTTTTGATTGTATTCCAATAACGGACCGCAATGATTCACCTACAAAGCTGAAACTTCCGAATTAGAAAACTTACCCCTTTCGACTCGGCATACGTTCTGGAAACTAGTTTATTGTTACGGAATTCTTCGTGGATCACCCTCGCCCCGGGACCCATTTTAGAGGGCAAAATCTTAGAAAAACAAATAGCTCAGTGTGACCCTCAGGCTCGCTCACGCTCACGCTCACGCTCACGCTCGAGTTTATCGCCATGGGAACAAAAAGTCGGTTCGCCTGGGGTTTTTTGAGGAACGCGGGATATTGGCAATTATTTGTAGGGCTGCAAAAAGGGATGTTATTTTCGGCAGGGCCAATGCGTCCGCGTGAGAACGGCCGGCTGAAAAGCTTAGATGGGGCCAAAAATCGGCGGATTTTCAGAAAATGGCTCAAGAGGCCACAAAAGTAGCGGAAAAGACAGTGAATGATTTTAATTATAAAGTGTGAGCTTAAAGTTCGACTTGTCAGTTAAAATTTACACCAAAAAACATAGTTTTGCTTTTTTAGTAATTGCTATTACTTTTTCTAGACCTAAAATTTATAACAATTAGCAATATTTCATCCATTAATGCACCTCAAAACAATTCATTACGCCATACTGTTCCTTATATCACCTACTGCGATTAATGCTTGGTATCGGCAGATGTCCGACAAAGTGGTCATATTGGGATCGAGGACAGTTTGGCGTCAATACGTCCTGGAATTCCCTACTTTACCTTACCTTTATATAGATTGCTTCCCGCAGAAAACTGACCGGCTCGATTCGACAATCTTCTATAAAGGTACGTTCCTATGTTTATTTAGGTTTTGTCAGCTCAAAAGGAAACCTCGAGTTGGCACCGTGGATTTTCGGAAAACTCCCGGCTTGCCCTAGGTTTTGACTATGGCGACAGTGCCTGAAATTCCGTCACTGGCTAAGCTTAAAATTTTCAGATGACGCAAATCCCACCACTCCCCGTCGAGATTCAACATCTTATCATGAGCTACCTGCCACCAAAATCACTTTTCAAAACGGCCCTTGCCAGCAGGCAAACCTGGGAGCTCGTGAAGAATTGTCGACTCAAATACTTTGAAGAACTGCTGATCCTCAGAGACACTTCCGTTTCCCTTGTGCCCACGGCAAACGGTTGGGAAATTGAGGTCTTACACATCGAAGCTCCCCAGACCCTTCAGATGCTGTTCACTCACGCCACCCTCGAAAGACTCCGACTTTGCAGCGATTTTTACTTCACGGGCATGAAGGCAAGGAACCTGGAAATCGATACAGATCACACGAGGCCGGATGTTGATCTCTTGCAAATATTTCATCCGATCGGGAAGTATAATTCGATCCGCGTGGCCGGACTCGAAAATCCGAGCCTGGAATTCATCGAATACATCAATGAGAATTCGCGAGGCTTCGTGGTGGATAGAGTGCCGCAATTCCAGAGCTACCAGGGGGCAAGGACCGAGTTCCTGGAATTCCGAGCCCATCCGGATGAGGAGCCAGCGGACCGGCTACCTTGTGTCTACATGCGGGATTGGGTGGATGGGAAGCGTGACTTTACACGATGTCGATTCATCGGATGGCCATACGAGATTATGATGGATATGATAATGTAAGTTAATGACGAATTTTTTAGGTAATAGCTTGTGCTGTTTTAAGGTTCTTGAAGTCCGTGTTTTCTTATAAATCGTATCATAGATGTATTGTATGAAAAGGGAGAGAGAGCGAGAGAGCGAGAGCTCGAAATCACTCCACACTTTCCAGGCTACAAGTCGAACTTGAGGAAGAGGCCGTGTTCTACCCGAAGCCAAGGCAGCGATTACCATTGCTACGCATCGGCAGTAAGGACGGAGAATGTCACGTCGAAATCGATACCCTCGCCGAGTACTCGTCGCACCGGATGGTGTCCTCTGAATTTTTCTACATCTTCCTTTACTGGCTAGCCATCCGAATTCGAATGATTCCTCCCCTCTGGCGTCCTCTCTTTCCCCTTGTCGTTGTCACATGCCTTGTCCTTGTCGCTTTCGTGACTGTCGAGGTGCGTATTGCGGTCAAGGGTTTTGGATAAAATAAATTTGACAAAAATTATTGTCTTTGCAAAAACACACAAACAAGTGGCAGAGGAAAGGGTTCTGTTCTATTTCGCGTGGGGGAAAAAACTGTGCGGGGGGGGGGATATGCTTCGCGGAACCTTCCATCTTTTCCCTATTTTTTTCGGGATTTTAGCAACGCCATTCGATAGAGCATCAAAAAATATACTAAGAGTTTTAATTTCATCTAAAAATATTGTTTTATAAAATAGTTATAGCAAAAACAAGGTTTATTCGGTGTTTCCACATGGGATCGTGGAGTCGAAAGCTAGTTTTCGACATTTTCGATAACTTTTAAAAATTTCTTTAATGCCATTCGATAGAGCGTCAAAACATATACTAAGAGTTTTAATGACAACTCAAAATAGCATCATATAAAAGAGTTATAACAAAACGAAGAAAATCCCCCCCCGCACTTTTTTCCCCCACGCGAAATAGAACAGAACCGAGGAAAGAAACGTTTCGGAGTCGACTTCCGTGCAGGGAAGTTATTATGAAGTTAGTCACTCAAACCTGCGCCGCAGCCTATAGAATGAAGCTAACCTCACAAGCTTAGTCGCGAAGCGGCTCCTCCCCCCGTAGGTACTTTTATAAATAAATTCGGAGGCATCGGAGAAAAGGAGATAAATGCGGCGCTTCGTACCTCTCATTAATGCGCGAGCCGAGCGCAGGATAGACACAAGCTCGACTTTCGAAACGCATCGCGACGGGACCGTTTTCTTTTCGATCATCTTTCAAAACCGGCAAAATGGATAAACCTTCACGTTCTTACTTTCAATTTCCTTACAACTTTCTTCTCTTTGTATGTTTTTCGATTTCCAGATTTGTTGCTGATTTTCAAGATCAGTTTTTTTTACTTTCTTTGCCATTGAAAACACTTTTTTTTCAGCCGATGCTCGCCCCAAATCTCCCACCCGAAATCCTCCACCAAATCCTGAGCTATGTGGACCCGAAGACGTATTTCAAGATGGCGTGCACGTGCAAATACAACTGGAAAGCGGCCACAATTCGAAGCAAAAGCTGGGACTATCGCGTGATCTACCGCCAGGATTCGGTAACGATGGTGCACGCAGACGCTGATCGAGATCTGCCGATGATTCATATCGAGGGAACGAAGTGTCTGAAAGTACTCTTCACCAACGCCACCGTCCACACGATCGTCTGCGATTGGCCGCGCCTCTCTCCGGGAATGAAGGCGAAGAACGTCGAGCTAACCCAAGGATTTGCGCAACCGCATTTGCTGCTGATGCTATTAGCAGCAATGAAACCACCCGGAAAGTTCGATTCCATTCGTGTGTCACAATATGAAGACCCGTCCCCAGTTTTCATCGAATACGTCAACGAGAATTCGAAGGGATTTGTGGCAGATATGGTGGTGAATTGCTGGAAGTACCATGAGATCAACACGGAAAGTATCGAGTTTCGCGCCGACCCGACGGCCTGGCCCACCTGGGAATCGCCCAGTCGATTCATTGAAGCTTGGCGCTATGGGGATCGAGATTTCCGGCGTTGTCGATTCGTCGGATGGTCGCCGGCGGTTGTTTGGCATGTTCTTAGGTCAGTAAAATTTGTAAACACTGCTTTTTCGCTGACTAAGCGGGTAATTTGTCTAGTACGGATTTATAAAATTCGAGTGAATTAGTAAAGCTCGAGCAGCTATAAAAAGCGACAAGAGAATTCTTAACGCTCTAGTAAATACTTTGTAAAACTGCTCGAGCTTTACACATTTTCCGATTAAGTGTCTTTGGCTTGTTATAATTCCATTTTTTCAGCAAACTCGAGGACTTGGATGCTAGGCAGCAAGCTAGACAAGGAAATGGTCGCCGCGACGGCGAGCCCGGCTCCGCGCCGATGATCCGTGCCGGCCGCGTCAACGCGGATTCCGTGATCGAATTCGATACGACGAAAACGGTGCCCCTCACTTCCACCCTAACTTTTTCTTCGAAAGTACTAAACATCCTTGCCAAGATTTTTGGCCTTTTCCTTTGTCTTGTCCCTGCTTCATGGCGCCCCTGTATTTCACGTTTCATGTTGACAGCGTTTTACTGTGTTTTCTTTTACATTTTTGGGAATACCAATACTGTGATTGTGTGAATAACATGCTATAAGAATTGTCGGTAAAGTCTTATTGCAAACTTTTCAACGTCGAGTTCCCATTCAGATTCACAGAATGAATTTCCGTCCACGTAGTAGCATTCTTGAGACTAGAAACGACGATACAAGTGTTCTTCTGCACATCTAAAGTATGCCATTAGTTTTGACGGTTTTTGTATGAAATTATTAAACTTTCAATAGCTTGCCTCGACTACAAGTAGCCCAGCACCAAAGTCGTTTTCGATAAGTTTTTGTTGCCATTATAAAGACTACAGCATTACATGGGGAGTGTGTTTCGATTATTACCAGGCTTATTTGGCCAACTAGCAACTTGTTTGTACAACAAGCGGGACGCTCACCTGTTCTGATAAGCCAAAGATCGTCAAAGCCGGCTAGACCTAGAATCAAACATGCACCTGGAAATGTTACGCAGCATACGGCGCCGGCATTCTCAAGATCATAAGTTTTCTGACTTGTTTGGGATACCTGCAGCAGAAATATCTTTGTAAAGTACTTTTGCATCTCGTATGTGCTCGGGCTCATCGTTACGTTTGTCGAAAAAAGCTCAGCAACCGCCGAAAAGACAATAAAGCAGTAGAACATGATACCAATAGCGCAAATTGAGAAAGCCACGCGCAAAAGGATGTGCAGTTCACCGGGGCTGCTCGCGATAAGTATCGGCGCTCGGCCGCAGAAGCTTGACTCGTAAATACAGGCCTGAATTTTAGATTTTGAAGATTGTAATGGAGGACCTCGGCGTTGCCCAAGCTTCTTATTGATCCTTGAAGGTACGGAACCCATATAAAGCAGCTGAGGCTTATAATCAATGTAGCAAACATGAGATAAGCGTAGATTTCGAGAAATCGATGGAAAGAGTTTTGGGTGACGTCGAGTAGTCGCCGCTTCATTAGGCCGGTGTAGAACATCGTAAATAACATCCCACCAAATGCGATAAAGTAAATTTGCTAAAGCTTCGCACCATTAAACATGGATTGTAGCTATTTACCGCTGAGATTAGCACTAGCAATATTGGTAGGCTTGCATCATTTGGCATTTTAATCGCAAAAGCTGGTAGATAGATGATAGGGCGAAAAATTGTTATCATCGTATCCATGGTTTCAGAAAATATCTGGAGATAGTTTGGAAAACGAACGGAATCTTTAATCCTTCAATTTACATACCAAAACACTCAACAGCAAGCGTTTCAAGTTTTTAGTAATCGGCGAAGATATCGTAATCATAAAATACGTAGCCAATCCGAATGCTAGCGTACCGAATAGCCATAAAACAGGAAATAAAATCGATACTACAGCTTCAACTTCTTCACTTGGCAGTCGCATGATAACCCTTTGAAAATCAAGGAGCAGATCCGGAAACTTTGCCCCGAAACAGGTGAAATTTGTAATTATTCCGGCCCACACGTTTTATTTTGAGCTTATGAAAAAAAGTACGTTTAGAGCTGGCTACGGTCAGGTGTTTTATTGATCTTAAAATAAACGTGAATTTTTGGGAAATAGGTCTTTACTAAATACTCTTCGATGTTGCGTCTATCGGTTTCAGGTAACCACACTTGATTTCGGTGATCGATAGCACATTTGGTAAGCTTACGACTTGGACTCGGGCTTGCTGATGGTTTCCTGAAATTCTCTCTCGTGGTTATAATAATTTAATATAGTTATCTAATGGCAAAAGTCTATAAAGCACTTACCTTTCCGGAAAGTCAGCCAACTCCAAAGCTTCTCACGATAAGCTTTTGTAGCAAAAATAAACACCAACCCGTTGAATAACGAGTGACTTTCGATGAATAAACAGCTGACTTGACCGACTAAAAAGGTATATTTGGGAAATACAAAGTAATGGCACCGGTAAGTAGCAAAGGAACCGAATCTAGGCCCATAAGACCTAGCAACAAGCAAGTACCCGGTATCGTTACACAACAAACCGCACACGTGTTCTAAAATAGTTATTGGGATTTTAGTGGATTTAGGTTTTCTTTAACCTGTAATAGAAATATCTTTGTAAAGTATTTCTGCATCTCATAGGTACTTCTACTGCTCTTTTTAACGTTGCTGGAGAACAACTCCTTGACCGCGGTGAATACGGTTGTCGAATAGAGCACAATCCCGACGGCCGAGATCCAAAATGCAACCCGAAACATGGCATTCAATACGTCAGGTCGGCTTGCGATAATTATTGGCCCTCGACCGCAGTATAATGGCTCGAAAATGCACACCTAAAAACTTTGGAAACCTTGTTTCTGGCCTACATCAGCTCTGTCATAATTTTTCAGCGTTCCTTCAAAGTAAGGCATCCAAATGAAGCAGCTCAGTGTGATCCCGAGAGAAGTAAACATAATATAAGCGTAGATTTCCATAAATCGATAGTAATGGTGTTGGTCGATGTCGAGCAGACGACGCTTCAGAATTCCGCTTCGGAAATAGGTGAAAAATACACCGGAAAAGCAAAGGAAATATACTTGCTGAAAATGAGAAAGTAAAAGCTTTGACGCGGTGCGCAACCGCTCCAAGAACCACAGAAAGCGTCGGAAAATTGGAGTCATTGGGGAGCTTGATGACAAAAGCAGGAAGGTAAATGATTGGCCGAAATATTGTGACCATCGTATCCATGAGTTCAGCAAAAAACTGAAGAAGTTTTTAGTCACTTCGAGACTGTTTCAGGGCTTGGGAAAGCTATTTCTACCTACCATCATGCAAAGCAAAAGCCGCTTCAAACTTTCGCTAATCGGCGACTTGTCCGTAAACATGAAATATATGGAAAGAGAAAAGCAGATCGTCCCTGCCAGCCACAATACCGGATATGCAAATACGACCCCAGCTTCAAGGTCCACACTTGGAAGCGCCATAATTTTTCGTTTGGGGATCAGCTTTAAACAATAATACTCTGGGCCCACAAGCAGCAGGTGTTTGCCGTACCCCCGCCCTGCCCTTTATGCCGTTTTAATTATACGGCAATGGCTCCACAGAGTTAATGATGGCTGTTCAAAGAATGAACGCGGAAAATGGCCTCATTGTTGCGAGCGGCTAGAAATGATCGGAGCGTTGTTGCCTCTTATTTTCCAGCCCTTCCCCTTGTAAGATCAATCATCTTGCAAAATTTTATCTAGAAAAATTCTTTATGGAAGGCTCGCAAAGTGTGCGGTTGTTTTCATGTTGATGAAGTTGACTTCGGAGATTGACGCTGCATTTGGCAGGCTTACAAGATGTATCTTGACGCCGTTCAATTCTGCTGCAATCGGTAACTGTTTGTAATACCCATGAAATACCTCTGCCAAAAGTTGCCCATCTCCACAGCCGATCCCGGTAAGCCTTTGTCGCAAAAATAAATACCAAAGCATTACACAGCGAGTGTCCTTCGACGAGTAAAAATGTAATCTGGCCAATCGTTAATACGAACGGATTGTCAATTCCCATAAGCCCGAGGAATAGACAAACTCCCGGCACAGTTACACAGCCAACCGCGCATACGTTCTAGAGATGAATCGTTTACGCTTGGTTTTCTCTCTTTACCTGAAGCAGGAAAATTTTTGTAAAGTACTTTTGCCTTTCATAGGCGCCGGGGCTCAACTTGAGGTCCTTTGAACATAGTTCTGCGATCGCCGTGACGACTATAGTCAGATAGAGGGCCATTCCAACTGACGCGACCCAAAATGCAATCCGAAACATGAAATTTAGTTGAGCCGCATCTTTGGCAATGATCATTGGATCCCGGCCGCAATAATCTGGCTCATGGAGGCAAAGCTGAATCAACAGCTATAACAAAAAACCCATAATTATAGGTTACCTCCACACCCTCATAGCTCTTCAGCGTGCCTGCGAAATACGGCACCCATATCAGACAGCTGAATGTTATGCCCAGTGTTGGGTACATAACGTAGCCATAAATCTCTATAAAACGGTAAAAGTAGTGCTGCTCAATATCGAGCAGACGGCGCTTGAGCAACCCGCTGCTGAAGTAGGTGAAGTGCACACCGCACCAGCTTAGGAAGAACATTTCCTAAAGCTTTTCTCATTCAACGTGGGCTGAACCAACAGCTCCAATCAACACTGTGTATGTGGGAAAATTGCTATCCTTTGGGAGCCGAATGGCAAAAGCTGGTGGATAGAGGATTGGTCGGAAAGTGACGATGACCGTGTCAGCGAGCTCCAAAAATAGCTAAAGAAGTTTAGAGAAACGGGCAAACGATGTAATTCGTAAAAAAAGCTTTATCACGAACCATCATCGACAGCAGAAGCCTTTTGAGAGTTTGGCTCATAGGTGACGGAACTATCAGCATAAAATAGGTGGCCAGCCCAAAGCAAAAAGTCTCTATTACCCAGAGAACGCGAAAAGCGATAAAAACAACGGATTCGAGCTCTTCGCTTGGTAGCATCAAAGCGTTCAATAAGTTCTAATGTTTACAACAAAGTGCCTGTTGGTTATCACAGGCAGGTGAAATCCGGCTTTTCGAATTACGTTTGCGGGTGGCACCATAGACCTGGCGAGGCTTTTTTATTATAACGATCCTGAGCCAGAATTTTTAGTTTGCATTGCATTGAACCGGTCAGCTAGCCTCTACTTGAAGGCAAAGCTCATCGTATGAAATTCCTTTGCATAGCTGATTGGATGCGGTCTAGCTTCTTGGAGCGCAGAATTCACTTCTATCGTCGTTGTCACATGCACCGTCGCTTGGTGCTGGCTTGCTAAAACAATTTTAAACCTGGAGAACGTCTGGCAGCACTTTACCTTTGCCAAATGTGACCCAGACCCAGAGTTTTTTACGATAGGCCGCAGTTGCAAAAAATGAAGGCCATTGCGTTGCATAGCGAATGACATTCGATAATCAGGAGACTTATTTGGCCGACTGCAAAACAAAAACAAATTTGTTTTCACAAGAAAAAAACATTGACTTAAGATTAGCGTACCTAATATTAAAAAGGGCACCTTCTCAAAGCCCATCACCCCCAGCCAGATGCAGATCCCAGGCGTTGTGACACAGCAGATTGCGCAGGTGTTCTAAAATTCTCCTTCGAAAGACGATAGCGATATAAACATAACCTGTAGAAGAAAAATCTTTGTGAAATACTTTTGCATCTCGTAAGTGCTCGAGCTCAACATCACATCCTTCGAAAATAATTCCATGATCGCTGTGATTACAGTGAATGAATAAAGCACTATCCCAATCACTGATATGCCGATGGCAATCCCGAACCACGCGTTTGCCCCTTCAGGCCTGGTTAATATAATTATCGGGCCCCGTCCACAATAAGCGGGTGCTTGAATACATACCTGAAGAATTTTCCGATACCGTCTTTCTTACCGTACCTGAGTAGTATCATAATACTTCAACACTCCTTGAAAATAAGGACCCAGATGAAACAGCTTAGCGTGATGGCGAGAGTGGCAAACATCACATAGGCATAGATTTCCATAAATCTGTAGAAACAATTTTGCGTTACGTCAAGAAGACGTCGCTTTGAGACGCCGCTAGAAAAGTAGGTGAATATCATGCCGCTGATTGAAAGAAAATAGATTTCCTAAAAATCCTGATTTTCAGGTTAGTTTTTGCAGAGCTTTACCGCTCCAATGAGCATTGTTAATATAGGAAAATTGGTGTCATTTGGAAGCTTCACTGCCAGTGCCGGCAGATAAATTATAGGCCGGAATATCGCAACGAATGTGTCACCAATTTCAGAGAATAGCTGGAAACAATTTTGAATACCGGCCGCTCGATTTTCGCTTACCATTAAACATAGCAAATATCTTTTCAAACTTTTACTGATCAGTGAAGGGACTGTGAACATGAGATAAATAGCTAGTCCGAAACAAATAGAACCCAAAAACCATAGTATCGGGAATGCGACGACGACGACGGCTTCAAGTTCCAAGCTTGGTAGGGGCATTAGAATAATGCGGAAACGCGATATTTACTGGAAAGTGGCCGCCTATAGCGGCCGGAACCCGACAGGTGCTTGGTATCCCTGGATTGCGCGCAACAAATATCAGGCCAGAAACTAATTGATTCGACCTGACTACGCAGAAGTTTGTTGTTTACAATCTAAATGTTAATCTATATTTCCGAAAGAACTGAGCATTTCGTAGGTGCTTCGGCTCATCATAACATCATGTGAGAATAGCTCCGTTATTGCTGTGAACACGGTACTCGAATACAGGGCTATTCCCACAGCTCCGATCCAAACGCTACTCGGAATAGCGCGTTTAATTCGTCTGGGTTGTCCGCAATAATAACCGGCCCACGATTGCTATAGATCGGTTCGTGTAGGCAAAGCTGAAAGAAAGAAATATATAGAAATATTTCATGCACTTTATTGCCGCAGTCTGTTCATTGTTTTCAAAGTTTTTTTAAAGTACGGCACCCATATGTTATAGCCTACACTGTAGGCTATAACAGGAGATTTTGAATTATAACAACAGTTTTGGAGCCTTTTGAAGGTCTTTCTGCTTTTCTACCCTGGCATAAAACTCTTTGGAATAGATGTTTTAATAGGTATCTCGTTTGTAGCGTTTTCTCATGTCCGCACTTTTTTATGGACCTATTTATTGGAGTACTGGGTAGCCCTCACTTGATTCCACTTGCGAGATGCTATTTACATGGCGTAATGCTGCGAGTCCACCGTTTCGCGTATTTCTCCCACCTCCCTTTTTACCATTCCGCGTTCTGATTTGTGCAGCTTTTGGTTAAGAAGACGAACGTGCTGACTCACTTTTTTTCTGATTCTTTGTAAATAAGCGGTGGCCACGGGCCTGTCGGGCGCCTCAATCGATCGATATCGACAAGTCACAAAGTCGCACAATCCCCAGCTGGGCCCTTTGACTTTTCGCTTGCTTGCTCGTTTCCGACAGCGCCTTTACTTGAAAATATACGAGTTTCCGAATTTTTCCGATAAATGTTTTATTTTGCCTTTCCCTAATCGTCCGTTTATTGCCAAAGGATACTCTCGCCAAGATTTTCACAATTTATTGAAATCCTTCAATTACAGGTATGGATCTTCCCAACATTCTCGCAGCAAGTCAAAATGGTATCCTCAAATACCTGGATATGCGCAGTCTATTCCGTCTCGCGATGACGAGTCATCAAATATGGAATTTAATCGAGCACTTCCCTGGCAAGCGATGGCCCGGCCTGCTCGAGTATTGGCCCGGAACTCACGCAGACTTGTGGGCCTTCAAATTTACCGGTGATGGCGAGCTGGATCCGATCTTGTTAGGCGAAAGTGCGCACGGAGTCCTTTTACGTAATGCCTACGTTCATCGGATAACCCTGAAGCAGCCTGGATGTCCCGAATTAAATATGAAGACCAGGACGATTTTACTTCAATATAATGCTGAGGATTTGTTGACGTTGCTCGACCAATTTCGACCCCTGAAGCAGCGATATCGTTACTTGGCAATCCGGCAACTTGTGCCGAATCCGGAAATTGTGGAGCTGCTCAATTCATCGACAGAAAACGTCTCATTCCAGGTAAGGATTGGTTTTACAGGTTTTTGATTGATTGATTAAAAAATAAACCTATCTTTTTCAGGCTACCCAATCTCTCCCCGCCTACGCCGGTTTGAAGGCCGAAACCATTAACATTGCTGTAGAGGATGAACTTGACCACCAAGTCCTACCCTATATGAAGCAGGTCATCGGTGAATGGATGCGAAATGAGCGTCAGATCCTCTGGATTACGATTAATGGAGATGAGGATTTCGGCGTCAAAAACGAGGACTTCCACGAATATGGCGCTGACTTCCCAGGGCCTGAGAAGGCCGTTATCCAACGAGCGGACGGCAAATTTTTGCACCTCAAAGTGCCTCAACCAGGGAGCACACCTTCTATTTGGTTGAAGGTTTTGAATAGACGATGAGGTTGCTATTAGTTGATGTATATTGATAAATGTTGTGTAGATCCTGCTTGAATACAATAAAAACACCATAAAAAATGTCAAAATAACTGAATCTTAGCATTATATTTTTAATACGCCCAAGGGTCGCCAAATTGAGCAAACTATCACGTTTCTGGAGGCTTTGATAAGCAGGGGGTGACAGACCTAAATCCGATTAGTACACCGGAAGACCCTAAAATACAACTTGCACATCACACCTCGGAGGTGTTTGCGTTGGAAAATGCAATTTGTCGACTTCGTTTTATTATTATTCATGGTCCCGATAATTTCGGCCTACTTGGACCTGCGATTTTTTCAATTATCGCCAGAGAATCCCTCCTACGCATTGCATGGAACAGCGCTGAAAATTAAAAATGTAAGTAGAATTTGATGTTTAGGTATTACGCTTCAGAATCTAACAATCTCCGGTTGTGAGGAATGTACCTTTTTGATTGATTATTCTGTGAGAAAATGCTATAACGAGTCGGGAATGGGAATGGCGAGTCCTAATAGCCTAGTTCAGAAACTCGGTTACGTTTTTAGAACACACAGATAAAATGCTACGACCCATTACCATTTGCAATTACTGGTTTTCCGATAGATTACAGCAAATGTACAAAGGTTTGGTATGGACTTGGGATTATAATACACGTCTTCCATGCAATGTAATCAAAAAAGTCCGTGTTTGTCAGGCCGATCAGCGACTGGTACGACGCCATTTTGTATGCATGTGAATATGCGGCAAAATCTTTGGAGCTACAAATACGTTTCGTCGATACTGGACTTTTCCAAGAGTTTGCCGTATCAGTTCGCGTCAGGGAATGGGCGAACTGTGGGTGTTTCGGAGGGTTTTTCGAGGGTTGAACTCTTGTATATACTAAAGACAGACAGTTTCGAAAATTATTGAATACTTTAAGGCAATTTACTAGGCATTTTAGCGCAATATGACGTCATTCTGTTCCCACAATCAATCGCCGATCCATGGCCCGCCAAGCCTCACCAACCCGTGGTGGCCTTCCTCTTGCCAGCTTTGCATATCTGGACTGTCGTGCTGATTGCACCCGAGTAGAATTTTATCAAAACTTGATTATGGTCATTAAGTAACCTAACGAACAAGACCTACCCAGACATCACCGTCGACGCGTTTTTCTATAAAGAATTCGATGAAAATGGGCTGAGCGACGCCTATCGAATCCCTCTATATGTTGGACCAGACCCTGGGATGAGCACGAAAAATCTGATCGTGTCGAATCGGTGAGCCTTCAGCGCTTGCGAATTGCTCAAAAACATGCAAAAAATTGTTACTGTTAGAGATTTCCTGCAGCATCTGCATTGCTCGGTCGCAACGCTCATGGGCCAGTATGAAGGCCTGGACATCTATCTAACAATATATTTTAATTCCCGGGGTACTAAAACTTATTAATAACCTGTTTGACATTGATATAGAAAAACCAGAAGTGGTGGAGGAAAGTTTCAAGGACGTTATTATAACGAGCCCAAAGTATCCATGGATTTTCGACGAGTCCGATGATGTGACATTTACCTCGCTGGCGGAAGTCAATAGTCAGTTGTACCCTCTTAAAAGCAAAGTAAGAGCAGGTTATTATGACAATGTGCCAATGGACGTCGTGCTCACCGCCATCGAGGGTGGAACTGTGCTTTTGAAAACGGCAAGCCAGCTGGAGAACTTTACGAAAATGTGAGTGATCATTTTTTGCTCCTGTTGAGAACACCGGTTTGCAGACTGACGGCAGCTGATCTAGGGCAGCGATTGCAACTAACAGCCAAGGACCTTAATGCCACATTCCATCCGGATCCGGAATACAAAGGCCCACACGGCTTTGTGCTTACTGTCGAATCTCCAGCCCATCGAATCGAACGGAATAGCTGTGTGCGAAACATCACGCTTACCAATGAAAACCCATTCTTCTCCATAAATCAAATTCAATTTGATTCGTAAGTGTTCATCGGCAAGATACGTCGTCTTTAGCGGTCGTTTGCTCTGCATAAAATTGGGCGAGGATGCCGTTGCCGAAAATCTCATGGTTCTCACCTTTTGTGACACGAAATCAAAAGCGAATCATGGGAAGGAGGACCGTATAGAGGGCTGTAGCTATTACAAGTGAACCAGTGTCGATATTCATAGCATTTCCGATATTCAATTTCAGCCTCGATCTCATCTACTCCATGCAAACTTGCTGTCAAATGACGCTGAACATTAGCAGAAGCGAATACACTCAAATATCGATGGAAAGGGAATATTCCTCCCTGCTTATACAACTGCCCTCCGCCATCTCAAGTAAGTATTAAGCGGGGTTCTGTCATTATCTCGAAAATCAACATCTCGAAAATCAACATCTCGAAAATCAACATCTCGAAAATCAACATCTCGAAAATCAACATCTCGAAAATCAACATCTCGAAAATCAACATCTCGAAAATAAACATCTCGAAAATCAACATCTCGAAAATCAACATCTCGAAAATAAACATCTCGAAAATCAACATCTCGAAAATCAACATCTCGAAAATCAACATCTCGAAAATCAACATCTCGAAAATCAACATCTCGAAAATAAACATCTCGAAAATCAACATCTCGAAAATCAACATCTCGAAAATCAACATCTCGAAAATCAACATCTCGAAAATCAACATCTCGAAAGTTAATTATCTCGAAAGTTAAATATCTCGAAAGTTCATTATCTCGAAAGTTAAATATCTCGAACAGTCGAATTCTGGAAATGCAGCAACAAGGATATAAGGCTAAAGAGCTGCGTCCCGACTGCCAGGCGCAACAAGCCCTCTGCGAGAGCTATGATGCTTATGAAACCATTAACTTCGTCAAGTTAATTGCCCAGACCTTTGATTAAATGATATATCGGAATAAATGCTTTTTATTTTATTTGTGACATCAATATCGGGTTGATAACAAAAGGTGGAGTAGAATGGTAAGGACCGCGTTTCAAGGTTATGAACTTTCGAGATAACGAACTTTCGAGATAATTAACTTTCGAGCTATTTAACTTTCGAGATAATGAACTTTCGAGATGTTTATTTTCGAGATGTTGGTTTTCGAGATGTTGATTTTCGAGATAATGATAGGTAATCGTATTAAGCGCCTTGCTGAAATAGCAAACTTTAGAAAGCAAAAACTATTTTGCTGTCGGTATTTCCCCATATGCACTCGACTATCGAACGATGGCGTTTTCGAATTTTGCTGAGAAGGATACGCTTCTATTCATAGTTCTTTGCTACGATTTCAACAATCTTTGGGGGCTGCTGGGACAGCTGCAATGGGTACATTGGGGCTTCTGGAGGTTAGATATGATTTAGGCGCATAGCAACCAAAATTGCACATATCCATTGTATGCAGGAACTGTATCTGGTCCCGAAAATCACATGCCGTTGGCGGTTTTCCGGTAAGCCCAACGACAATCTGATTGCCTCGAGCGAAAAATTGTAAAATTTAGCGACGCCGATCCGTTCTTCCCTCAATTCCTCCCAAGCGGTGTTTATTCGATTTTGATCCCGAAAGGTTGCAACCCGACCATCGCAACAAATATACTGAGTAAGCTTTAACTGCATTTTCCTGATCATGATCATTATTTTCGCTCTCGAAGCCGGTACCCAGACCACCACCCGTCAATGCAAAGGTATGGCGATGGACCTTGGCAGAGGATTTGGCGACCCTTTCCACGACCAAATTTACAAGACAAATTCCACAAAAACTTGGGAATGTGGTATGAGCAGAAATGCATATGTTCTACAGAGAATCTGTTAAGAAACTTTCATCGATGTGACATACGAATTGAAAGCGTTGAATATGGGCTCGCTGTCGGTGGCCGCACTTGATGCGGAGTCTCAGGTGTTGGATAGAATGTTGTAAGCGCAAAGTTCTCAAGCGTTTATTGATCCTTGTAGCTTTGAGTCGGACAATTTGCCCCAGCTACCAACAAACATCACATTCATAGGGGCCCGGAAACTACAAGTAAGTCGTCGTACTTCAGGCAGACGATCCGCCAGACCCCGCGATTTACCGAGCATCGGATTTTTTTAGGTCTCCTGGATTGGCGGTCGCGTCGCTGACATTAGGGAAGCCACCGGATACCTTGGAACCATTCATTTTCAAACATCACCATGGTGGACAACGCCAGCACCACGGGAGACCTCGCCGAGAAGTGCAAGAAGTTCCCACAGCTCCCTTAATGTTGTGTTGTGCTCGATCTCTTATGGGTTATTCAGTAATCTGAATCTTTGATCTGAATTTTCACGCCAGAAAAAGATGCTGCTGGTATGGTGATGCTAGTAAAAAAAGATAAAATGAAGTTCTGCACTATTTATCACATCACGCAACATTTTACAAAAACTGAATTAAAGATTCGAAATGAAATTCAAGAAAAATTTTTACTATTTAGTACGGATAGAAAGAGGTTGATCCGCCTCAATCAGAGCCATCCATCACCTTTAGAAATTTGAAAAAATCTGAGACATAAAATTAATACAGCTGATTCCATGCGTTATCTTACCCGTAATCCCATCAGCCCCCAGCGATTAGCGGAACATGACGAGGTGCAAAAGCGCAACGTGCTGCATTGATTCGCTGCTAATGAAAATATTCAATATCTGTCTGGTATGATATACCGACAGAAATCATAGGTTTTATAGCATTTCTGTGTAATAACTGTAATTTGTGCATACCTGGACCGACGGCTGTTTCAATTATCACCCGATTATCCATCATATGCATTACACGGGACAGCGTTGAAAATTAAAAATGTGGGTCTAACTCAACTTATACTGTACGTTTTTAGAACATAACCATCACAAGCTGTACGGCTTGCACTTTTTTAATCAACTATTCCGTAAGAAAGTGTTATAATGAGACCGGGGTCGGGATGGTGAGTATGATTCGCACGTCTTCATATTGGTTCAGGAAACAGCAATAAAGTGCTACGATGCTCTACCTTTCACCGTTTCGAAGGTTATCGTGGATTTCCAGGGATGCACGGAGGCTTGGTCTGGTTTAAATAAACTTGCAGAACTATTAAATCAACCGAGGCAGACTAAATGAGCATATTCCGTCCGAAGCGATAATCAAAAGTTTAGGCCAATTGGCAAAAAATACGATAGCGCGATGTATGGCTGCGCCTACGCTGTTAAGAGCCGAACCATCGAAATGACATACATGGAGACTGGGCTGTTGCAAGAGTTTGCGATATCGATTCGCGTTCTGGAGTGGGCAAATTGTAGGCGATAATAAAGCATTTCATAGCAGATGTAACTAAGCTTCCCTTGAATCGAGAGACTGAAGATTTGAAAAATCTAATTAAATTTATGTTTCAGCGCAATATGGTCTTATTCTTTTTCCGCAATCTGTCACCGATCCGTACCCAGCTTCCCGTCAAAACCGGCCGATTACTTTTCGTCTTCCGCCATTGCATGTCTTTACCGTCGTTCTGATAGCGCCAGAGTAAGCAATTTGGTACTAAACTATATATGTTTGCAGGAAACTAACAAACAGGACTTACCCAGACGTTACACTAGAATCACTGTTTTCCTACCAGGTGCCCAGTGATGCGTACCGCATCCCACTATTTGTTGGCTCCGATCCTGGCATGAGCACCAACACCCTGCACTCATCTTTGGTCGTATCCCCACGGTAAGACCGCCGTCGTACATTTTTAAAGGTTTTTCTATCCTACTATATATAAAAAATAGTGTCTGTGTGTGTGTGTGCCACTTTGCATGCAACTTCCGTCAGCGTGTCCGGAGGATATCTCAAGAGGGGAAGGGATGAAGGGGGCGTATGATAGGTCATTAGACGCGTAATGGCGTGTAGATGACTGCACGCATATCAGATTTTGCAATTTCGATTGTTTTCGACATAAAAATTAAGTTTTTCCTTAAAAATCGGACAACTTCTTTGTTAGGAAAAAATTAGCATACGCCGGAAGTGGGAGTAGCCTATATAATCAGGGGGAGGACGCGCTTTTCATTTCTGTGACATAAAAGCGTGGAAAGTTTATGCAAAGCGAGGGATATCATAGCGTTGGACGGGGCCAGGGTTGAAAAGTCGCGAAGCGGCTTTTCAACCCTGGTACCTCTTTAAGACATAGAGCTAGCTTTAATCTTTCCTAAAATTTACCGCAACTCGCGTCTCTAACATAGGATCGACCTCCATTTGCAGCCAACACCTCCATTGCTCTGCTGTGACGATCATTAGTCAATACGAGGAATGGGCCATCTCTCTAGACCTGTTTTTCAATTGGCAAGGTATTATGCGTAAACACGCCGTGTCATTATCTGAACAGAAAGGCTGGAGCCATTATCGGCCAAGTTCCGTGAACAGGTCCTCACCAGCCCAAAGTATCCATGGATTTTCGACGAGGTGGAGGACGTCGATTTTGCGTCCGTGACCGGAATAGAAAGTATGTGAACCCAGCAACCAGTACGTCCAGAAATGTTAAGTGTCTGGCGGCTATGCCTCAATGGACCTCGAGCTGATGTCTATCGAAGGGGGAACCCTCTATTTGGAGATGGCATGCAGAGCGGGGAACAAGACGAAAATGTTTGTATCCTATCCTATAAGCGAGAAAAGTATGTGTGTTTTCTGTCCGGGCGGTTTCTCGGCCGTCAGGCCGAATACCGCGCTGATTTTTGGCATGGAGGTGAAGAAACACATTCGCCAAAAACGGTTTTTTGGGTTTTTTGAAATTCCTTCATTTAACAATTTTACAAGCAACAAAGTGAAAATCCTTAACAAAATGGGTGACGCGCCGTGGTGTTCGGGCCATAACTCGAAGTAATGATGGAATTTCGGTTTGTAATTTGGACCACTTATGTATTCGATGGTGGGGATCACGCGCATCTCATTATTTTTACAAATTTTTGGCGCATTCAGACTAAAAAAGTTAATTTTGTAAAGTTACCAGAATAACCCCGACCGGGCGTGACCGAACCCCCAGGGCAGAAGAGGCCTTTCCCGCCACCCGTCCCAATGCCCCCGTTGGTATAGTGGCTTGGCGCCCGGTCTACCACGCGCATAGTCGAAGGTTCGGATCCTCGGCAAATTTACCTTTTTGCTTTTTGATATTTCAAAAACAAAACTTATTTCGAGACTCTCGGTATCCGAAATTTAGGCCAGGCCCTCGCTCTAGCCCGGCAGGCCAAATGCTAGAGAAAAACCAGTAGCTAACACCGCAGGCCAGAGAATGGTTCCTAAAGTCAGGCTCTTGCGCCGCAGGCTTGAAAAACGGAAGGAGATTATATGGTTCCTAGACGGGGGCCAGTGGAAAAGGGCCGCGAAGCGGACATTTTCCACTGGTATATCCATTAATGCTTTTTTTTCTATTTACACTTGCTTTCAGACTAACATCAAAGGATCTGGGTTATGAATTCCAAATCACCGCACACGTTGTTTCGGCGAGATTCCAGCCGGACGCCAACTACACCGGCCCGCGTGGCTTCCTCCTTTCTGTTAAAAGCATCGAACGGCAAATTGAGCTGAATAGTTGCGTGCGCAACATCACGCTCACGAAGGCCGACCCAGTCTTTGCCATCAATCAGATTCAATATCAGACGTGAGTTGACACCCGAAGAGGAAAAGGGAAAGGACTACGTCAGCGGTTACGCGGGTGGAACCCTGGCGTCTCCGCCTCTCAACTAGGTGCGGTCTCTCACACGCTAGCTATTTGCCAAAAAGTCCATTAGGGGGGTTGACCTATGCCTTCTGACGCCCCTTAAAATCATATCTATCGTCTCTTTTAGGGGTCAGTACGTTTGCGTGAAGCTAGACGAGACAAACGAAAAGCAACAGCAACTCGTCGCGACATATTGCAACCTAAAATCAAAAAATAACCACGTGAAAGAGCACCGAATAGATGACTGCATTTATTACGAGTGGGTAGCAAGCTTTCCGGCTTTTTCGCATTAAAACCGTGAAAAAATGTCTAGTTTTAGCGTGGACCTTGTCTATCTAACGCAAACTTGCTGCCGTATGACGATGAACACTACGCGGATCGACTATACCAAAATACGCATAGATATAGAATATTCTTCGCTTCTAATCCAGCTGTCCGATTCGATTTTAGGTTGCTTTAGGGAAACTAAACCTCAAATCCGTGATTGTAGAAGATGTAGATTACTTGCCGATCGGCATACAGCCTTTTTCTTCAAACTTTCAAACAATGTCGCTTTCTGCCAATGCAGAAAAAGACACGTTAGTATTCCTGATATTTTGCTACAGCTACACTAACTGGGGAGTCCTTGAACAGCTGAGAAGGGTGAGCAGGGGCAAATTTGCTATTTATTTCAATGTATTAGGCCCACAGCGACCAGGATTGCGAATATAGCCTATATGCGGGTGCCATCCCAAACGGAGACGACAAATTACCATTAGCGACATATCAGTACGTCGCTTAACCGGATACCCTACTTAAATTACAGTGAAAGCGAACAGTTCTACCCGCAATTCCTACCCAGTGGCGTGTATTCTAGTTATATCCCCAAGGGGTGCAATCCGACGATAGCTGTCAGTGTGATACGTGAGCATTGTCGTTTTCAATAAATAGCGAACTTTTTAGAGCTGAATGCTGACCCAGGACCATTGATAGTAGATAGTACACAATGCAAAGGTATTGCGATGGACGTGGGCCACGGATTTGGTGATCGCTTACATGAATTCAACGTTGACGTAAATTCTACAAAAATTTGGGAGTGCGGTCGGTATTTCTGCGGCCAAATGTGGATTGTGATTAGAAAGCCGAATCGACATTGAATACCAATTGAAAGCGCTGAATATGGGTTCTCTGGAAATATTGGCGTTGGATGCCGATTCTCAAATTTTGGCTCGAGAATGGTAAGGATTTCAAATTTTCAATCCTGGAGATGATATTTAGCTTTGAAGCCGACAATTTACCAGAATTACCAAAAAACACAACATTTAGAGGAGTGTATAAGTTAAAGGTGAGTAATTCATATGCCAGAACTCAAGTAAACTACAAATCCTATTGTCAGGTTAACTGGGAGGGCGGTGGTCCAGCTTATATAGGAGAAGCCACCGGATACCTCGGAACGGCTTATTTTATGCCCTCTAGACGGACAACAACCGCTTCACCAATGTTGACGACGAACCGTGACGAAACATCTATTACTCGGTTAACTTGGTGCTTTCTCACTGTATTATTACGTTTGGCAATAAGATGAGAAACTGATGTACAGTGCTAATCCCCAGTAGTCCCTTGCAAGTTCACAAATCAGCTGGTGCCTAACGCTTAACCCAGTGTTTTAATATTGTGTTTCGTTGCTCTTATTCATTCGCTCCATGTTTTCGATAAGAAAATCTCAGAAAATCCGCTTTTTCTTTTGGAATGATGAGCAGCTTGCGATAAGAGCAGGGCGAAGAATTCCACTTGGTCTGCCTCGGCGTTGGACTAACGATTTGCTCACCACTAAGCTTTGCGTCGAATATTGACAATGAAAACACGGGCATTTACCTATTTTCTACTACAAATCTCTTGCTATATTGATGTGACTTCGGGGTACCTGGATAAACGGCTCTTTCAACTATCGACGGAAAATCCATCCTACGCGCTGCACGGCACAGCATTGGAAATCAAGAACGTACATTAAGTAGCTATAAGGAATATTGCTTTAGAATTTGACAATTGTTGGTTGTGAAGGATGTACTTTTTTGATCGACTACTCTGTCCGAAAATGCCACAATGAATCGGGTATTCAGATGGTACGGTTCATAACGCTCAAGGAAAAATTAGAGGAGGAAATTGGTGTTGTTCTGAAGCACACTTCTTTTAGAATGATGACATTAAATGTTACGATCCACTCCCTTTTGCGGTTCTTGGGTTGAATTTAACTTATGTAGGATGCACAGAAGCGAGGTAATTCTTAATTTCACCCGTATTTTAATTAAGTCAGACTCTTAGGATGTAAATCACGTACTCATTAAAATCATCCCCAAACAAAACTTGCGTTTAGGCCAATCGGCGAAAAGTTCGAAGCATTTTTGTATAGCTGCAGCTACGCGGTAAAGATGTCAACTCTACATGTAACGCCAATCGTTACGGGGCTGCTTCAAGAATTTGCAATCTCTTTCCGTGTCCAAGAATGGTCCAATTGTAAGAAATATGTGAATATTTGCCAAAAAATTCAGCCCAATATGGTGTTATCGTATTCCCGCAAGACACCTCCGATCCGTGGCCAATAAACACTAAGGCGATGCTCAATTTTCGGCTTCCATCGATGTATATCTGGAGCGTGGTGCTGATTGCGCCCGAGTGATCATCAATCTCGCTTGTTAATTTTGGTTTCAGGAAACTGACGAATCAGACGTTTCCGGACCTAATGCTCAGCGCCGCTTTTGATCGGGATTTAGAGGGAGAAGGACTCAGCGATGCGTATCGAATTCCACTATACGTTGGCGCCGATCCGGGAATCAACAACAAAAATCTATTACTGGCTTCGCGGTTAGCTCATTGACACTCTTACGACAAGCTAATTTCTGAAACCCAGGGATTTCTATTTGATCCATCTGCATTGTTCCGTTGTCTCGATAATAAGCCGCTATAAGGAATCGGATATCTATCTCACCTTCTATTTCAACCAGCAAGGCATCGGCCCTTTTTACCTTTTTACCTGTCAGATTTTAGGCGCGATCAATGGCTACGACACCGATTTCCGCGATCTGCTACTAATCAGTCCCAAATTTCCCTGGGTTTTTGACGAGCCCGGCGATGTCTATTTTTCGACTCGTACTGGGATTAAGCGTTTGCGCCCAAAGTTTAAGCAACGCCAATTATAGTCGGCGAGGAATTTATCAAAATTGATGTTGAACTGACGGTTATCGAGGGAGGAACTCTGCTTATAAACGACGAAGAAGCCCTGGGAAATTATACGAAAAAGTAGGTCGTACGATTATAAGTTTAGAAATCGTGTATTTATTCTTTGCACGCCTACCAGATTTACAGCCACAGACCTTGGCGCCACGTTTCACCTCAATGTCCGGGAGATCGCAGCCGTGTTCGAACCTGATTTGGCTCATGATGGTCCTCGCGGTTTTCTCGTCCATGTCGGAAACACGGCCAAGCGGATCGCAAGAGAGACTTGTGTTCAAAACATCACACTCACCCGAGAAAACCCCTTATTTACCATCAATCAAATTCAGTTTGAATCGTAAGTCTCGTACTTGCTTTATATGGTTTTAGAGGTCAACTGATCTGCGTCAAAATTGGAGATGATGTTGCGGACCACGAAAACGCAATCATCGTGATATTTTGCAACTTGAAGCAGAAAAACGACCCTGATAGCGAAACCCCAATCAAGGGATGCATCTACTACGAGTTAGTATCGAGCCAAAGGCGCCCATCCGTTCTTCTAGTCTCGATCTGACCTACTCGAAGCAAATCTGTTGTCGCATGGTTTTTAACGCGACTCGCAATCGATACACTCAAATACGGTTGAATAATGAGTATTCATCATTACTCGTCCGAGCTGCCACATTCTGTCCCGGGTAGTTTTGAGCAAGTTTATACCCATATCTCTTAGAAAACATGAGTCTCCTGTCAGTGGGTTTAATTCCGTACGGTCGGGACTTTCGTAGAATGTCATTCTCGATTTCTATGGAGCAAGACACGATAGTGTTAATGGCGTTTTGCTATCGTTACAGCAGTCTATGGATACAATTGGGTCAACTGCAATGGGTAGGAAATTTACTCGACGTAAAATCGGTACGCTATCAGGCGCATAGCGAGAACAACTGCGAGTATCAGCTTTATTCGGGTGCTATTTCAAGACCAGATGCCAAGCTACCGCTAGCGACTTTTCGGTAGGTGCCATAAGTACCTTTACGCTATATTTCTCTAGCGACGTTGACCCATTCATTCCTCAATTTATCCCCGGAGGCGTGTATTCAATTTTTATACCAAAAGGATGCAACCCTGTCGTAGCTACGAAAACTGTTAGTAAGTGGTTGCTGTATCGAGCCCAATAATACGATCAGGTTATGATGACGATATCCAAGTCCCGACGAACCAGTGCAAAGGAATGGCCCTGGATGTCGGCCCGGCATTTGGAGACCCGTTCACGACCAGTTTGAAGCAACGAACACATCAAAGCTTTGGGAATGCGGTAGAAGCTTGGCTTTCGCGGCAAGACCCCAGTTTTAGAACGCTTCATAAGCTTCCAATACGAACTGAAAGCCCTAGACCTCGGCATGCTCGAAATCTCGGCGATGGATGGCACTTTGGAAGTGTTAGATCGAAGGCTGTATGCTTAAAGTTACGAGTAAAGCGATGGTTTGTTTTTAGTTTTGGCGTCACTACTTTGCCAACATTGCCGCTAAATATAACTTTTCGTGCCGCTCAGAAACTTCGAGTGAGGTTTTTTAGACGAGAGATTTTATACCATGAAAATATCCAAACTAAATTTTTCAGGTTTCGTGGAAAAGCGGACGCGCATTTGAGGCAGGCGAAGCTGCTGGCTACCTTGGAACTGTCTATTTTCTGCCGACATTACGAACGACAGCATTTCCAATAGAAATTTCTACATGGACGAATAGTCACTACTTTCATAATACTCTATTTCGCAATTTCATATTAGTCTTGTTATTGTTATGTGAATAAGACGGTCAATATATTGGTGCCACAACCATCACGTAATAACAACCAGAAATCCAAATGTTACAAAATATTTATCATTAAAAACTCAACATATTCAATCAAACACCTCCAAAATCGTCGAAAAAGTTTCGGTTTGTGGCCCGGTGAGCACGAGCACCTTTCCGTCGCCTCTATCGAATTCGGCCTGAGCCCCGGCGACGTCTAGCTCTGTGGCCATTCCCTCGAAATCCGGGAAATTTGGCCCGTTTTCGTCGCCACGAACGCAGATCCAGGTGATTTCTCGCTTGCCGGCCAGCCATTCTCCAATGATCGTGCGGAAGAAGGGTTCCATTTCCATCTCAACGTTTTCTTGCCGAACGATACATATTGAGGGTATCGTTAGTTTCGTATATGCTGGTAGTGAAACGGCAGCAGTGAATTCGAAATCTTCAACGCACTCGTTTAGCCAGAGAACGACTTCTTGTTTTACTTCTAGTGATTGGATTTTCAAGTAACTGTATTTAGCTTCCGTTTTATATCCTTTCAAAAGGTCGAGTAGGTTCACTGAGGTATAATCCAACGTAAGACGTTTCGTAGTCACACCTGGGTTCGGAAAATCGGATTCGGCAAGCTCCAACTCCGAGACCGAAGAATTCTTGAAGAAGAGCTGAAGCGCCTTTTCTTTCAGTGTGATTTCACGATAAGCCTCGTCAGTACGCGGCGCGAACTTGAAACAATTTGGCTCGTGGTTCCACAACTTTCCGCCCCAACATTTTCCAGGCGTATTCTCGCAAATATCCCACAGCGTTTTGCTCGAGCTGGCCAGCTTGAAGAAATCGTCGATGCCGAGGAGTCGGACGATTTCATGCTGGATTTCGGCGGGGAAGCGAAGAAAATCCATTCCTGAAAATGTTTTCATTAGTTGAGTCGTTTAAAAAACAGGTTCAGGAGAAAATGCAGAAGCCAAGTTTTTTTTGCTTAATTGTTATGCAAGTTTAAAGAAAACGTAGATCGGGTAATGCGAAAAGTCAGAAACCAAAAAGAGAGCGTTTGCTTCGCCAAAAAGCATGCAAAAACACGGAAAATCGTACTTGTTTTTCCGAACCAGGGTATTCCGGCAGAGGGTACTCCCACCGTGAGTCGCCATTGGGGTGCCAAGCGAAATAGAGACAGCACGGGAGAAAACTTATAGCCGCGTAATGGATTAATGATGAACTTATACCAAACCAT
>CATQJA010001847.1:0-22573 GCA_958295435.1 Mesorhabditis spiculigera | reverse complement strand
GAAGTTATTCCAAAAAAGCATGAGAACCGGGAAGCAAAAATAAATTTATGAAAAACAAGAGCGGAAACCTAATTTTTGGTTAAATTTTGAGCACAGAACACTCTCACCCCTCCTTACTAACTCAAAGTTTCAATATAACCTTAAGAAGTACGATTTCAACAATTTTTCATCTTCCTAAGATGTACCATTTTGCACAATTTGCGAGAACTTACTGAAAAACCCATGCGATCTCCTTTTGACAGAGCTTACCAGCAATTTCGCGGGATAATAACCTTTTCACAGTGTTATTATTATATGTCAACAGATTCCCCACAAATTAAAAATATTTTTAAGTTTTTGACGTGACAGTAGACCGGTTTTTCTGCAATTTTTGAGCTTTTCGGCCAATCAACCTTGCCCGTTTCGGCCTGTAAGCGACGCGCCGATAGCTAGCGGACGTCAGCGTCCCGTGGAGACGACCGAGCCCTGCCCTCCAACCCCCATTTTTCCGTCAAAATTTTTCGATTAGGATGGTTTACAAAGTTATATTGCACATTTTTGCTTTAATTTTGCTTTGGAGTTGATCCTGATCGCGCGAAATACCTTAACACTACCTCATCCTGACTCTGGTACTTTTTTTGTCGCTAGAAAGCCCTATTTTCGATGAAAAACATCCGAATCGTCCCCCCCCATTCCGTCTCTGCCAATTCACATTTTCCATTTTCTCGTTTTCCACTTATTGCTTTTTAGACCTATAGTTTCTTTTCAGAAATCGACTTCGGGAATCGACAGCCATGAAGGTAGAAACCTGCTGCTATTCCGGCTACAAGATTTACCCCGGCCATGGAAAGAGGTCCGTGAAGGTCGACGGCAAGGTAATTTCCCAATGTTTATTCTTTTCATTGTTGTTTAGGTCCAAATTTTCCTCAACGGCAAGTCCCAACGAGGCACGGCCCTCAAGCGGAACCCCCGTGAAGTCACATGGACCGTCCTTTACCGAAGGAAGAACAGGAAGGTATGAAATACGAATTTTTACAAACATTTTGCTCCTCAGGGAGCCCACGGTGAGGAGAGCCAACAAAAGAAGAAGACCAAGAAGACCGTCACCACGATCACCCGCGGTATCGGAAGTTTGACACTCGACGCCCTGCTCGCCAAGCGCAACCAGAAGCCCGAGTTCAGGAAGGCTCAGCGAGAACAAGCCGTCAAGGAGGCTATGACGCCGCTGCCAAGAAGAAGGCCGCAAACAAGGTATCGTTATGTTGTTGATGAAGATACTCTTTCAATTCTGCCGTTGCGCCGTTGGATTTGACAAAAATTGCTAGCACTAAGCAACGGCTGCTTTTTCGGCTTACCTTTGTCGGGCAACTAGCGCCGTTTGTTTCCGTTACTGATAGTGTGTGCACGATTTAATTTTTCGTTTTCCAGGAAAAGAAGGCTGCGCAACCCAAGACCGCCCAACAGAAGGCCCCCAAGGCCGTCAAGACCCAGCAGCCCCGCGTCGGAGGCAAGCGATAATTTCCTTTTCCAACTTGTTATTTGTTCAATAAACGATTGTTTTGCCTTTTTGCTGTAATAAACATTTCAAGTTGTTCGTTGCGCATAGTAGTCAGTTGAGAACAGCTTGTTTGTTCGATGAAACGGATAATCAGTTTTGTTGAAACTATCGGGCTATGCAGCAGGCTTTAGGATTGGTTTCGGATTAGTAGCACATCAACTGATAGCAATGGTTTGGCTTAATGGGACTTCGGAATAATTCTAGCGTGAAAGTCACAGACTTTGGAAGGGATTGAATGCTGTCGCCGGAGCTTCCTGTGTTAGGTTCATGGCCGCTCAGGAACAATCAACAAGCAGCGGTCCTGATAATAGCGCAGCAGTATGCGAGTCCTTTGAGATTTTCCAATGCTTACTGAATCGGTCGTAAAGTTAAATCCGACTAAGGTTGAGTTAAGCTTTCCTAAAGAAGGTGCGTAGGTAGTAGTCGTAAATTTACATAAACTAATTTCCCCGGAAAACTCCCCGAATCCTCTGAAACTATTTCGACATTATGAATTTCCAGATTGATAGCGAATCTCGCAAACTAGTTGAATTTTTATCCATAGCGACTGATTTCAAGTTGGCCGCTTGATGTCTCTCTGATTTACCCGTATGCTCCATATGCTCCAATGCAATTTAAACATTCACCTGCCGCTCTTCCGCACCGCGGCAACACACCACACGCTATTTGGACACGCTCATTAAGTTCTCTAGCAATTTTTCTAGTAACTTTTGTCGGATGGGTAACATTACGCTATTTGTGGACACGGCCCTGCCGGAGATGAGCCCGGAGACGAACCTCCAGGTTTATACGATAATGGAATATACCTCGGGTATTTATAGGGTCTAAAAATAATGGCCATCTTTCAGTTTTTACCACAATCGTAAATCTATATGTGTTGTATGTTATTTTATATAAAACTCCCGGACACATGAAAAGTTACGGGAGAGCGCTGGCGGTTTATCAGGTAGGCTGGGGAGCTGATCGTTCCCCCAAAAAAATTATCCGCTTCTACAGGGTGTCGAATGTCGGTAAAGCCGATTTGAAAACATTAAGGAACGGCTTCTTCATCTAATTCAAGCCAACTTCCGATCATTTAGCTTGGAGAAATTGAGGCTTCATTTGTACCACTAGAGCGTCGGCCAACAACCTTTTTAGGTCATTTCCCTCAGCATGGACGTGGTGTTGAACTCGGCAACGGCGCCATACTTGATAATCCCTCTACCGGCCGGATATGCGTTGGGGTGGCTGTCACGGTTGGGGGCTTCGACGCAGCTGCAGCTCGTCAGTTGGCTTTGATGAATTTTGCCTATCAAATTCAGCGCGCACAAACGGTACCTTCCATTCAGCCACACTCTTTCAGATGGCCGCTTTCTTGCCCGGGATCCAGATGATGTCAACGATGATCGTGATGTTTCTGATCCGCCAACAAGCCATCATGCCGGACGGACATCAACTAAAATTCTCAACACGGTAGCTCCGCAAAGTTGCATGTCTACAATGTGCTCCAGCACCGCGCACATCATCTACGCGGCCATCCCTACACTGTTTTGCTTGCAAATATGGGGTGTGATGATTTACATGCTCGTCTGCGATGACCAACCGGCGGCCAAGAAATTGTACGAAGAGGTGAAAATGACGCTTTACCGTATTTCCTTTAATAAGCCTCCTTTTATAACCCCAAAATTTTTTTTGGAAGTTGCATTTAAGAAGTGAGGAATGCCAAAAACATTTCTATTTAAGCTTCGACATTCCTGCTATTTTGTCGGGGGTCTTTCGCAACGCCATTTGATCGAGCATCAAAAAATATTAAGGGTTCCAATTCCCGCTCAAAATTCATGTAAAATAAATAAAGTAGCGAAAAATATTTGCGAATTGCCGGCTGGGGGAGAGGTAAAGCAATGTTTTACCAAATAAAAATTCGGGGAGATGAATTTAATTCCTGCAATGCCCTTGCCTATGTCCAATTTCTAATTTTCACAGAGCTCAATGAAAGTTACGTTCAGAAATACCCATTCTTTCGGCGTTTTTTCGATATACCGTCGCTGTACGTCTTCTCACCCGAAATCGGTGGCATGGTCATAATGAACCTATCGATTTTCGTCTTCATCACCATCGGCACGATTGCAGGCAAGTATTGACGTTTTCTACGTTTTGCCTGATGGTTTAAGGTTCTCGGTGCTGTCAGTCGCGGGTCGCGCCAATGGCGGCAGTGGGCCACTAAAAAAAAAATTTTATTTTTGAAAAATTTAGGCATCTGCACCGTATGCTTCATCGTTCTGACCGGCCAAAAACAATTCATGAGCCTGAAGACATATCGATTACAGAAGCTATGGGTCTACAACTGCATTATTCAGGTAATCAGCTGAATAAAGACGGCACGACGGTCGTTAAAAAGGAAAACCATCGTATTAAAGGTAACGGTACCGATGGTGACGCTAGTTGGTCCAATCGGTCTTGATATGTATATCTACTTTGCCGATGACATCGCTCTAGTTGGTAAGTTTTTTGAGCTTGCAACACCCGCTTTTACGCGGAGCAAAAGTATCGGATCGGAATCATATATATGATGCGAAAGCTTTGCACCAAGCTTCAAAACCTCGGTTGAGACGCGCTATTTTACAAGCCATTTTGTAAAATTTCGCGTGTTTTTTGGGGTTAGATACGAGCTGATTTGCCTCAATTTCTCGAAACAAAATAAGAGCAAGTACTGGTTAATTAAATACATGGGCCAGCCCCTCATGTTTTAAAACAGGCATGAAATGGCGCGCTTAAATAAAAACATGGTTTGGTCGATTGTTGCATACTCGCCGTGCCAAAGGCTTTCGAACGATATAAATGTGAAATCGATTTTGAGCGGCGTTTTTCTCATTGGAACACGCGGTATGCAAACCCGAATGTTCTAGGATTTTTGCCTTTCATCATCGCGATGGGTGGGCAGCATGGGTTCTGCTCGAGCATCGTCACGCTGCTCATCTACAAGCCTTATTCGGAATATGTCAAAAAATCTACGCTCTCTGTTATCGCATTCATTAAACCCCGTAAATTAGCCAGGAACTTGATAGATGGCAAACTTCCAGATGGGGCTTTTGGGCGTCCTGCCACGTCAGTCAGAGCCACTTCGGCCACCATCAATCGATCTTTGACGGCCACTATCAGCTATACAGTAAATCCACCGATGAAACGGAGATGAATGTTGCTGGCTCTTGCTGCTTTCGCTGCGGAGATTGTTTGGAAGGGGATAAAAATTTGCGGAGGCTCGGTGCGTCAAGCTCTTGTTTTGGGTGACATTTTATCCTGTATCCCGCAAACAGCTTATGAGAGGTCTGAGAAACAATAAGATAGCTTGCGATGTGGTAAGAGGTTACTTTACCGCCCTCCCCCCGCAGCCGAAGGGTCTGAAAGTTTTCGGTATTTTCGATCATTTTTCGGGATTTTCTGAACGCCATGAATAGAGCGTCGAAAAATATATTAAGAGTGTTAATTCGAACTTACAATAATGTAAAATAAAAAAAGTTAAGCGAAAACATTACGGCTAGGGGGGGGGGGGCGGGTGCAGTAAAACGTAGCCTGCGAATTATTAGAAGAACATCATGTGATAGCAATGATTTGGTTTTAGTAGGCTTCGGAAGACTTTTAGCCTGAAAGTCATAGGCCATGGAAGGGAGGGCAGGCTGTAGCCTTTCTATCTTAGGTTCTTGGCAGTTGGGGGAACAACCGAAAAGCGGCGGTCCTAACAACAGCGAGTTCCGCGATCTTCCAATGCTTGCTGGATCGGTCGTAAAGTAGGCGGTTCGCCTCTTCGACATCTCTTCGGTGTGAAGCCTTCTGGGACCAGCTATAACCAAATGGATTCCACTATAAAACTCGATAAAATCGCTCGGTCGTTGTGTCAACGTCATATTTCGCTTTCACACCGTTCAATTCGACTAAGGTTAAGCTAAGCTTTTCTCAAGAAGGTGCGTAAGTAGTAGTCGCAATTTACATAAACCAATTATCCCGGAAAAACCCACGAATCCTATGAAATACAATTGGCTGTTTGATGTCTTCTTCTTTTACCCGTGCGGAACATTGAAGCAATCACGCCCCAGTGCAATTTAACATTCACCTGCCGTGGTTCCCCAGCCCGACAACACATCACAGGCGATTTGGACCCGCTCAAGTAGTTCTCTATCAATTGTTATAGTTACTTTTTTTGTCTGATGGGCAACATTACGTTATTTGTGGACACGACCCTGCCGGAGATGAGCCCGGAGACGAACCTCCAGGTTTATACGATAATGGAATATACCTCGGGTATTTATACGGTCTAAAAATAATGGCCATCTTTCAGTTTTTACCACAATCGTAAATCTATATGTGTTGTATGTTATTTTATATAAAACTCCCGGACACATGAAAAGTTACGGGCGAGCGCTGGCGGTTTATCAGGTAGCCTGGGGAGCCCCTCGTTCCCCAAAAAATTAGCCCCTTCTACAGGGTGTCCTAATAAAAAACACCCCCCTCTAACGCGACGCAGAAGTGGCGCATCTAAACAATAGCTACACCATTCAAAAGTCCCTGAAACGGCAAGTTTTTCAAAAATCTTCAAGACTATGTTTTTATTTAAATCCACAAACTTAAGGCGGATTTGAAAACGTTAAGGAACAGCCTCTGCATCTAACTAACGCCAACTTCCGGTCATTTATTGTAGAAACTGAGGCAAATCAGCTCGTGTACAACTTTGGAAAACCGCACAATTTTGCAAAATGATTTGCAAAATCGCGCGTTTAAATGAAAATGGGGTTTTGAAAATTATCGCAAACTCGCCGTTCCAAAGGCTTTCGGTGTAACCATCGTTCCGATCCGATGCTTCTGCGTCTAGGTAGGGTAAGCGGAGGTCCTTTTCATTGGGACACTGTAGATCCGCTTTTACGATTCAGCGATTATTGAAAATTTTTAAGAACACAAAAAAGCGTGATTTATGTATGGTTTTAAAACTCCCGAAATCAAGCAAACAGCCTTTTGTCAGGCGATAGCCTCACGTTAGATGTCTTTTTCAGGCTGAAAACAGTTCGATTTTTAAGCCATTTATATTTACATTACATTTCATTAGAATTCACAGCAGAATTCGGCGAGATAAAAATTCGGCGAAATGACGATTCACCATATAAAATCAATGCAAAACAAAATGCTTTTCCGCTTTTCTCCTCTCGAGGGCTTCCGAATGGTGCGCAAAAAGCATTTCGCCACGAGCTTCATCTGTGCCACTAGAGCGTCGGCCAACAACCTTTTTTGGGTCATTTCTCTCATCATGGATGTGGTGTTGAACTCGGCAATGGCGCCATACTTGATAATCCCTCTACCGGCCGGATATCCGGTGGGCTGGCTGTCACGGTGGGGGGTCTCGACGCAGCTGCAGCTCGTCAGTTTGTCTTGAAAATTTGCTTATGAAATTCGCGGGACGAAAGCGTATCTTCGACGAAACGCACCCTTTCAGATGGTTGGGTTCT
Organism: Mesorhabditis spiculigera; assembly: GCA_958295435.1. Lineage (NCBI taxonomy): Eukaryota > Metazoa > Nematoda > Chromadorea > Rhabditida > Rhabditidae > Mesorhabditis > Mesorhabditis spiculigera. The sequence goes on along the minus strand of CATQJA010001847.1, from coordinate 15,565 downwards.
TGCCGGGAATCCAGATGATGTCCGTGTTGATCCTGATGTTTCTCATCCGACAGCAGGCCATCATGCCTGATGGCCATCCCCTCAAATTCACAAAACGGTAGGGCCTTTGCTCTGTTAAAACGGGCTACTTTCAAAATGTCAAAATTTCATGACGTTGCAGTTCCAAATGTCGAATTTTTATACCGTCGAAAGGTCGGAATGTCGGCATTCACATCAACAAACATACGGAAAATCTCCCGTATTTCGTGGAAGACATTTTGGCATTGCAAATTTCGATACGATGAACTCCGACATTCTGAAAATTTGACATTATCCAGATTCGACATTGCGCATTTCGAGCTTAGGAAATGCGAGCCTATCAATTTCGACGTTAGGGGCTTCGAAACCGTGCCATTTCGTTATTATTACATTTCGACATTATGATAGCAAACCAGTCCGAACGCTGCCGAGGTTTGGACAATTTTCGAATCTTTCAGAACGACGCGCCTAATCTACACCGGGATGCCGACACTATCTTTCTTAGAAATATGGGGCCTCATGATTTACATGCTCGTCAACGATGACCAGCCGGCAGCCAGAAAATTGTATCAGGAAGTAAGATAGGTGGTTGACGCCGGGGATCAACTTGTCTATGTCTAGTTTTCACAGAGCTCAATGGAGGAACTTTCAGAATAGCTCTAAAAATCAGAATATATAAATTTCTTAATCTATTTGTAAATTTCGGAATCCACAAATTTCAGTGACTTTCAATATCAGAATCTCGAAGTTTCATTATCGCTAAATTGCAGAATTTCTACTTTGGGTCTAAGTGCGTTACAGTTTCAATTTACGCGAAAATCGGTAGGAGTTTTTGAACCAGGAACGGTACAGTACAGTTTTTTTAAGCCTAAGCATTTAAAAGTTCTGAAGTTTAGAGATTCTGAAATATACTGATTATGACATTTAGGGATTCTGACAGGACGCCAATTTATGGAAGTGCCTTTCAGAGATACCCATTCTTTCGTCGCTTTTTCGATCTACCATCGCTGTACGTCTTCACCCCCGATATCGGTGGCATTATGATATTGAACCTATCGACGTTCTTCTTCTTCACCGTCGCTGTGATTACAGGTGCGTATTCTGGTTCGATATTTACTTCTTACATCTTCATCTACATCTACATCGTTTTGTGTAACTTGGATAGCACACGCAACGCTCGTCCCCACCCAAGTCGCGTTGCGCGTCGCGCTAATGAAGCCACTGGGCCATCGACGAAAAATGACTCAATCCGAAAATTCAGGCATCTGTACCGTATGCTTCGTGGTTCTCACCGGCCAAAAACAGTTCATGAGCCCGAAAACGTATCGGTTACAGAAGCTATGGATTTACAACTGCATCATTCAGGTAACGAGTTGGATATAGAAGGCACGACGGTACCACAGCGGATAAAGAGATAAACCACCGTATTAAAGGTAACGGTACCGATGGTGACGCTAATGGGTCCAATCGGTCTTGATATGTACATATACTTTGCCGATGCCATCTCTCTCGTTGGTAAGCTTTTTGAGCTTGCATAAAACGTAGGATTTGGGCAAATCCATGGCCAAGTCCGAATAAAAAACCCTGCCTTTACGCGATGCCGAAGCAGGGGCGTAGCCAGAAAAAAATTTCGGGGGGGCCCCACAAAATTTTTCTAATGAATTTAAAACATCAACGAGAAAACAGCGCCGCAGGCAAAAATTTTTGAAAAAAAATGTTACATATCTTAAAAAGCCGTAAAAATCTGAAAAAATAGCGTCGCAAGCAGCAAAACTTTTAGAAAATAAAAATCATAAGGTTGATCCCTTATGAAATTTTCGGGCCCCGGCCGATTTCGGGGCCGGGGCCTGTATTACGCTACGTCCCTGTGCCAAAGTGTCGGATCCAAACGATAGTGATGCCATGAAAAGCTATGGAACCCGCTAGTTTGCACCAAGCTTGAAAACCCTTGTTCTGGACTGTTAGCGGGGGGGGGCATAGTGGGGAGAACCAAATTTTCCCTGTAACTCTCGACGCACCCATAAGAAAATAAAAACCATTTTATGTAGCGTGCTACATAGTTTTTAGGTATAAAAACAAACAAAAAGGACAGGAAAACAAAAAGTAATCCCCCTGCTAAAAATTCCCCCCCCAACAGTCCAGAACCACCTTTTATACGATGGTCAATGTTGAAGGATTCTTGCCTTGCATTATCGCAATGGCTGGACAGCATGGGTTCTGCTCCAGCGTCGTCACGCTGCTCATCTACAAGCCTTATTCGGAATATGTGAAACAATCTGCACTGTCGATTATTGCTTTCATTACGCCCTGTAAATTGGCCAGGAAATTAAGAGTTACCAAATTTTCAGATGGTATTTTTGGGCGTCCTGCCACGTCAGTCAGAGCCACTTCGGCCACCATCAATCGATCTTTTACGGCCACTATCCACCGATGAAACGGAGATGAATGTTGCTGGCTCTTGCCGCTTTCGCTGCGGAGAGTGTTTGGAAGGGGATAAAAATTTGCGGAGGCTCGATGCATCAAGCTTTTGTTTTGGGTCTAACTCCTTCGGGCGTTTTTGCTCTTCTTCGCAAAAAGTAAGGTGAGGTAGGTGGTAAGGTAAGGTGCCTAAACCGACCATGAGATTGCTTATTTTTCAGACGGCAACTGTGGACGCTCGGCGTTGCCTAGCCGATCTACTTCTGCCGCTCCAAAAAGGATCGTTTACTGCAATCACCAGCAACACCATTAATCCACCATTGACTTAGAAGATAAAGTGTAATAATTATTCCTGTCGGAAAACTTAGCATAAAGAACTTAGACGCTAGACTAGACTAGACATTAGATACTAGAAAAACACTAGCATAGACACAAAGCATAACACGCCCATAAAAAACTGAAAACAATTCCTCCGGTGGGTGGAAGTGTTTACTTAACGAAGAGACGGCTCGAAATTTTATAAAAATCTAATAAATACCGATTTCCGATAGCTTTTGCAGAATCATTTATCAAAAAATTTTTGCAGGGATGTTCCGTTCAGCAAAATCCGCGAGTGCAGCAGGTGCACTGGCCTTGGCCAAATCCAGGCTGGTAGACGGAGGAAATCTGAATATCATAATTGACTTACACCATTCCATGGAATAGTTCAAAAATTGTTTAGGTAGAGCAAAGCCTTTGTTGAGGAATTCAAGCTTGAAAATTGTGCCTACCGTAGACCAAAAGTTGCTCTGCAGGTTGGCACGGCAGCAGCTGGTGCAGTCCTGGAATGGAAATATGTAATTTCTGAGGGGCCTATCCTTTGAAAAACGTTAGAAAAAGGTCGTATCGATCCTCTCAACTTACAAAGAGCCCAAATCCACTCGTCACGCACGGGTTAGAGCTGGGGAATCGGCTGAAGAAGACGGTAATGGCCGAGCAACCTGAACAAAGGCGTTTTTATTTAATCTGAAAAATCTCCTACTCTGGGCACAACCCGGAAACGATGGTTGAGGGATCGGGCGAGTAGGTGGGAATGGCTGAATTTTTTAGGACACAATAAAAATTTAATAAAGAAAAATTTCTTACGCTGGGGAATGGAGGGCCGGGTCGGGGCGGGAAGCCCTGAGAAATGGTAATTTAAAGGTTTGATAAAAATTTGCTTACTCCTCCTGGGAACGGGCGACCCGGGCCGGGGAATCCCTGAAATAAAACGGTTTTTAAAGGGACTAGGAAGCGCGAAATCGACTCGTCAGGTTCGACCGGGTCGCCACAACAACGTGGCACTCCAAAGTACATTAAGCGAAATAGACCATCAAATCGTTTTTACGCGTTATCGATTGTGTCATGGAATCTTGTAAAGTAACCGTCGATACCTAGTCGAAGACGGGGTCGATTCTAGCATTTCGAAGCTACTTTAAACCTATTCCAAGTTTTAAAAGCAGCAAATATCGCGGACGACATACTCCATGACCACCAGGGAAGCCGCCTCCGCTTCCAGGGAAGCCACCACCGCCTCCAGGACGCCCGTCGCCACCACCGCCTGGGAAGCCGCCTCCGTTTCCGTTTCCGCCATCCGGACGTCCTCCTCCGCCTCCACCTGGGAAGCCACCACCGCTTCCACCACCTCCACCACTGCTTCCACCGCCTGGGAAACCCCCTCCTCCTCCATTGCCTCCACCACCGCCGCCTGAGCCGCCTCCACCACCTCCCCCTGAGCCGCCTCCACCTCCTCCGCTCGGGAAGCCCCCTCCACCGCCGCTTCCGCCACCTCCGCCACCACCAGGCTATATGCGAAACCTTGCGAAGTTGTTAAAAAACCCACCTGAGGACGTGGACCATCCGGGAAGGGCTAAAATTTACTTATTCACTATACCAGCGGGGGAGGAGCCGCTTCGCGACCCTCCCCCGCTGGACCCCGTCTAGGCCCTATGAATCGAGCGCTCTTCCACATAAAGTTAAACTGAAGACAGAAGGACGCATTCCCATGCGAACCTATTTGTATTGACATGCGGCGCAAGATTAAATCGCTAGTGTCGTTATTAGGCCTGCGGCGGATGCTTGATCGGCTAGGTCGCTACCTCGTCCCGCGCGGTTGAGTTGAGCAGGATTTGAGTTGCTGCGGAGTTGAGAATTGAGGGATTAGCCTCATTTTTTGGCCTGCGGCGCCAGCTTGAGCGGTTTGCTTCGAGGTAAAGCCTGCGGCGCAAGTTTGAGCGGTTAAGTCCTTCTTTAGCCTGCGGCGCTAGCTTGAGCGGCTAGCTTGTTCTGGTGCTGCGGCGCTAGCTTGAGCGGCTAGCTTCGTTCTAAAGCCTGCGGCGCTAGCTTGAGCGGCTAACCTCGTTCTAAAGCCTGCGGCGCTAGCTTGAGCGGTTAGCTTCGTTCCTAAAGCCTGCGGCGCTAGCTTGAGCGGCTAACTTCGTTCTAAAGCCTGCGGCGCTAGCTTGAGCGGCTAGCTTCGTTCTAAAGCCTGCGGCGCTAGCTTGAGCGGCTAGCTTCGTTCTAAAGCCTGCGGCGCCAGCTTGAGCGGCTAGCTTCGTTCTAAAGCCTGCGGCGCTAGCTTGAGCGGCTAGCTTCGTTCTAAAGCCTGCGGCGCTAGCTTGAGCGGCTAACTTCGTTCTAAAGCCTGCGGCGCTAGCTTGAGCGGCTAGCTTCGTTCTAAAGCCTGCGGCGCTAGCTTGAGCGGCTAGCTTCGTTCTAAAGCCTGCGGCGCTAGCTTGAGCGGCTAGCTTCGTTCTAAAGCCTGCGGCGCTAAGCTTGAGCGGCTAGCTTCGTTCTAAAGCCTGCGGCGCTAGCTGAGCGGCTAACTTCGTTCTAAAGCCTGCGGCGCTAGCTTGAGCGGCTAGCTTCGTTCTAAAGCTTGCGGCGCTAGCTTGAGCGGCTAGCTTCCTTCTAAAGCCTGCGGCGCTAGCTTGAGCGGCTGGCTTCGTTCTAAAGCCTGCGGCGCTAGCTTGAGCGGCTAGCTTCGTTCTAAAGCCTGCGGCGCTAGCTTGAGCGGCTAGCTTCGTTCTAAAGCCTGCGGCGCTAGCTTGAGCGGCTAGCTTCGTTCTAAAGCCTGCGGCGCTAGCTTGAGCGGCTAACTTCGTTCTAGAAGCCTGCGGCGCTAGCTTGAGCGGCTAGCTTCGTTCTAAAGCCTGCGGCGCTAGCTTGAGCGGCTAGCTTCGTTCTAAAAGCCTGCGGCGCTAGCTTGAGCGGCTAACTTCGTTCTAAAGCCTGCGGCGCTAGCTTGAGCGGCTAGCTTCGTTCTAAAACCTGCGGCGCTAGCTTGAGCGGCTAGCTTCGTTCTAAAGCCTGCGGCGCTGGCTTGAGCGGCTAGCTTCGTTCTAAAGCCTGCGGCGCTAGCTTGAGCGGCTAGCTTCGTTCTAAGCCTGCGGCGCTAGCTTGAGCGGCTAGCTTCGTTCTAAAGCCTGCGGCGCTAGCTTGAGCGGCTAGCTTCGTTCTAAAGCCTGCGGCGCTAGCTTGAGCGGCTAGCTTCGTTCTAAAGCCTGCGGCGCTAGCTTGAGCGGCTAGCTTCGTTCTAAAGCCTGCGGCGCTAGCTTGAGCGGCTAACTTCGTTCTAAAGCCTGCGGCGCTAGCTTGAGCGGCTGGCTTCGTTCTAAAGCCTGCGGCGCTAGCTTGAGCGGCTAGCTTCGTTCTAAAGCCTGCGGCGCTAGCTTGAGCGGCTGGCTTCGTTCTAAAGCCTGCGGCGCTAGCTTGAGCGGCTGGCTTCGTTCTAAAGCCTGCGGCGCTAGCTTGAGCGGTTAACTTCGTTCTAAAGCCCGCCGCGCATGCTTGAGCGGGTAGCTTCATTCTATAGGCGGCGGCTTGAGTGACTAATTTCATAATAACGTCCCTACACGGAAATCTACTCCGAAACGCACTTTCCGAGCAAAAAGCAAAACAACTTCGATATCCGAGGATCGAACCACCGATGGTTGGATTAGCACGGCGAAGCGCTTACCACTACGCCATGCAATGCTTGGCAGCACGCGTCAAACACCCGTTTTATGCCTCAAGAGGACTGCCCGGGGCAGGGGAAGGAAATGCATCGAGAGGCAGATCCAAAGAGACGACCAAACTCGCGAGTGCAACTGGCAAGAATGAGGAAATTTGTATTTTTTCACATTATGCAAATTAGCCCTCCCGGACCCCCAAAAATCAATAAAACCGGCTTTAACTTTGTAAACTTGTATTTTATCGGGATTCTGAAAGCGCCATCGGAAAGAGGAGGGTCGATTCCCCCGGGTGACGGAGAATTAAGGCATTTTGGACACGGGAAGGCCCTCAAATCGGGCATCGAACCTGACATCCACACACACACACACACAGAGATACACTCCAAAATTATATAAGGTAGGATATAACTTATGTAACCCCGAAATTCTTCACTCCGAAAGCCATTACCCCAAACAGCCTCTACCCAGAAAGATTATTACCCCCAAAATTCCAATGTTTCTTCGGACAATGCCATTTTTGCCTATCATTTCCGAAACAAACAATCCTACTATATGAACTTTTGATGTAATGGTTTTCATTAAAACCTTTGCTCATTTACACATCTCCAAAAATTCTACCTGCGGGCCATTGCCTGGACCATCATTACCAGGTCGTGGGAACTAAAACAATCTTCTGTAACCGATCGAAAATCCAGCAGAACATCCCATACAACAATCAATTCACCAACCCCGCCACCTCCACCACCACCACCACCACCACGTTGAGCAACTACATAGCCAAGGAAGAGAGCGAGGATTAGGGTAGAGCCTCTCATCCCAGCAAGGTTTTTGTGGGATCGGGATCAGAATGAATTTCGGCGCGTTCTGTCGGCCCTGAGCTTATTTTGACGGGCGCCTAGACGGCAAAAATCCGATGTGTCAGGTGCAGAACCAAAAATTGGGAACGTTTTTAAGGGAAGAGTGTAGCTTACAATTGAAAAAAACGCCTGTGCTATTTAGTATCTAGGACCTAATTTGGTTTGCATTTAGATGTAATTTATTCATGCAAGTTTTGATTATTGTATGTGCTTTGTACAAATGATATTACATATATTTCATTCAGAAAAGCCCGAAAGCCATGAACATATAAATATAAACCGTCTGAGCGAAGAAAGGTAGAGACGGTATGCTTTTAATCCGTAGCGGCACCATGCCGTTATGCCGGGCAAAACTCGGGTATTACTACGAGTCGACCAAAAATCCCAAACCTCGCAGGGTTTACCTGAAAAAATTGATTATTTTTAGAGGATCCAAAATTCTGATACCCAGAGTGACCGGCAAAACAAGCAAAAAACTTTTGATCAGCTAAAACACTTACAATGTTTGATTTTTATTCGCTGAATTACGCCTGTGCGATATTGCCCTCGATCAAATCTCTGAGTAAGTTCTTGTTATCCGCAGCGCTGGCGTGATGATGCTTGTGTGGCCGGCCCAAAGTTGGCGACAGCGTGAAATAATTTTATTGCTACAACAGAAATTTTAGAAAATACATTGCGATAACTTAGATACTGACCTGAACATTAATCGAACGGCCCCTCATAAGTATGTATCCATCCCAAAAACTTCGAATATCTTTTTTCCGAGCGTGTTTCGACAGACGGCTTGTATTAACAAAATCTGACGAATTCCGTTCTGCAATCAATCCTACCAAGTATGTTTGCTTAATTAATACGGTAGAAGAAATATAGTGCCAGATCAAATGGCGTTTGAGAAAATTAATGAAAAGATTTACCCATAGTGAGTGAGGTACCTCATCGTCAAATATGCTTGAAATGAACCACCATGCGTCGTACCAAACTAAAAAAAAGATTTAATTTCTATGAAACCAAGATACCTCAAATAATACTTTATTTTTATCGGGCTTGTTAGTCGGTTCGTTTTTGATCCGGTCAACTAAAACTAGTCTTTTATATATGATATATTTAACCTTAACCGATTTTTATCAAAATAAAATAAGTATATTGTGCAAAAAGAAAACGTTGTATCACAAGTGCTTACGCGCTTCAACGCAGGGAAATGTTTTCCTTGCCCCACAGGGCTGCATATCAAGTCTATAAGAAATTCAGAAGCATTCTTGGATTTTTCCGGGGATCACGTATCGTAACGCTTCCATTTTCACCCCCACAAAGATTTCGGGGTCCTTAATGGCAATTGTCAAAAATTCTTTACAATAGTACTGTGGAGAGTAGTAATAATTTCCATAGCCAATCGACCCGCGTGATTTCGGTGAAATCCAAATTCTTCAAATAATAATTCATCATCATAAACTCTTTCGTCAATTTTTCTGTTTATCTGCCATTGCGCGCATTGTCTAAAAAACCATTGAAATACTGGTTTTGGTTTAGAGACTAGCGGTGAAAATTATAGGTATTTTTGATATCTGATAATGCAGAAAACCAGGGGTTATATTTAAAACGCTTACATGCTCAAACATGGGGAATTTGACCCTTTCACGAGGGCGCTGCTATCCAGTATATAAAAAAAATCATTAAGACCTTCTTCCTTCCCAGCCGTATACATCGACTATAATTCGCCTCGCGCTTCGTATCGCTTCCATTTTTAAGTCATCAAAGATTTCCGCGTCCTTAACGGCAATACTATAAAAACTTTATGGAAGTGGCAAAATTCTTTCAAGTAGTGGAATTATTTAGTAAAATTTGTATCAGGTTGGAGTGAATCGTCGCGAGATTTCGAAGAGCTGCTAAAATCGCAGATAGCTTTATGACATTTGTCATGTGGTACCCAATTTCTTCGAACCAGTCTGAGGCCACTAAAAGGGGGGGTCGAGATACAGGCCCGAGAGTTTTTGGCGAAATTTGGTTTTGCAAGTTATCTCTGCATAGAGTGATTTGCATGCAATACCTTGAGCGCCAATCGATAGAACTCGAAGAATAGATATCAATAGATGTTGAGATCATTAAAATTGGACACTGGATGGCCGAGATATGGGCCCTTGAAATTTGGCCCATTTCTTAGAACTTTTCTCGATTTCCCATACATCAGGCAAGAACGAGCCAAAACTTGCCGCTCGATTTTCGAACAACACATGAGGATTTTGATAAAATGTATAGGATTTCGAGAAAAGTTCTAAGAAATGGCTCAAATTTCAAGGGACCGTATCTCAGCCATCCTGTTTCCGATTTGGACGATCTCAACATCCATCGATATCTACTCTTCGAGATCTATCGATTGGCGCTCAAGGTATCGCATGCAAATCACTCTATGCAGAGATAACTTGCAAAAACACTTTTCCCAAATTTCGCCAAAAACTTCTCGGGCCTGTATCTCGACCCCCCTTCATTTTAGTGGCCCAGGACCTTCCTCCGGAAGAAATTTAGGTCGAGGGCTACCAAATGACATATCGCATGTCAAAAATGATGCTATCTGCGATTTTAGGCAGCTCTTCGAAATCTCGGCGACAGGACTTACCTTCCAACCTGATAATTATTATGATAACGTAATCACTTTTATAACTAACCAAGACTGCTGAACACCGCCGCAGGCCCGATATCGATATCAAAAGTATTGTTTTTCAGGGATTCTCCTTCTTGAAAATTTTTTCTATATTTTGGATTCCATTAATTTGAGCAGTCATTAGACTGTTTATGCAGTCGTTAAATCAATGGTAGAATTTCCCAGAGTTGAGGTAAGCCTGAAATTGATTGTCAAATGCATTGCAGATTTGCATATCTCGTGTTTTCGAAAAACATAAATAAAAATATCGATAGAAAAATATATACGAATGAGTCAAGGTAATTAAACGATATCAATTACGATAAATTTCTGAACAAAGCCAGGACATGTACAACTGTACGAACCAGGTAGCGCAAAATGTCACGTACAAAAATCAATGAAGCCGGCCGGCTGTACGCCCTTTTATCAAGTACCCAAACCTGACAGTGTGATTACCCTTATCTTTTGCCCGATTTTGGCCGTAATGTCTGGCAGTTCTGCTTAAGGATGTGCTAGAGAAATCGATATCGTATTTTTAAGCGTTTATTCCGAACTCAATTGACAATAGATCTGGAACGGAGCGACTGGAATGAAAGATGGAGATTTTCCATTTTTCCCCGTTTCTGAAAAATGCCTGATTTTGAATATTCCCAACCAAAATCCGATTTCATACAAAATCCCACTTACCCGTATAGAACGGATCTATTTTCTCTCGTCCCAGGCCCTCCAGGCTACTTGGAAATAGCGCACGTCCACGGCGGTATATACCAATCATCAGCAGCAGATTGGATGAGTTAACAAACGCATCGCGTTGCCGCATCAAATCAAGCCCGTGCGCTGCCAAATCCCTAGGTTTTTTAAAATTATTTCTAGAGGTTTGACAAACTGGTCTAGGCGGTCTTCTAGCTGTAGGTATCCCATCAGTACAATATAAACAAAACCACGCCTGAAACATATCACATCCCATCAGTCCGACCTCCCTTGGGCTTACATCGTCCACTTAAACCAGGCTGAAGCGACGGCGATGTTCTTCTTACAAGCCTTGCAGTTCGTCACTATACTGAAGTGATTTGATTTCAACCCTGGATTTTCAATTTTTAGTGCTTTTTCTAGCCAGATGCAAATAAGAGCTAAAAAATCCAAATGGCGTCTTATATAAATTCTTAGATTTAGGCTAAGATATGCATAAGCCAGGCTTAAGTTAGGCATGGGCTTGCGGCACCTACCTCAATAGACCTTCATAGATGGACAGCACGAGTGCTCTCGATTTCAGCAACTACATATATTAAATATACACGATTATAAGCAACTTCAGGAGCAGCTTATACAAAAACAGCTTCCCATGAAGCTTTCAAAGTATTGGTAGAATCAGCCGGAGTTGAGGTAGCCCTAAAATGACAGAAAAATTGATATTTAACGGCAATATAAACAAATCAGCCTTAAAAAATAGTCCGATGCGAAAAAGCGTCTGAAGAAAAATGCAGGAAGACTGCATTCAGCGTTTTTTTTCTCCCGCGCGTAGGCTAGCCGACTTGGTGGGCCCGTTTTTCTCTCAGAATGTTTGCTCGCCAAATACCGTTAGGCCGGTGGATCGAGACCCGGAGTATTGATTGTGCCTTAGAAAATCTGAAAACTTGAAAAGCAAATCCATCAAATTCGCCTGAATGCAAAAAAGCAAAGTTGGTTTCGAAGAAAAATTAAATTTAACAAAATTTTTTGAAACGAGAAAGAATGCAAAATAATTTGGCGCCGCTACCTTCCATCTCTCCCTCTCTCTTCGTCTCTCTATCTCTCTCTCTCTCTCTCTCTCTCTCTCTCTCTCTCTCTTTCTCTCTCACTCTCTCGGTCTCTCGCTCTATTCTTCTCTCTATCTCTCTCACTCTCACTCTCACTCACTCTCGCCCCTTATTCAGAACAAAATCATCTATTCAGGCGGAGAGCGCGGTAATGTAATGTGTTTTTTGAATCTGCAACTGCACACAATGTGATGGGAACTCTCTGCGTTGATATTATTAAGTGCCATGCATGCGATTAAGGCTATTATGCCGCCGTGGATTCGTGTCGCAATATCAGTTTTTTTTGGATGGTTCTTCCCATTTCATTGACGATTCTGTTCTTCTATTCTTCTTTGATGATCCGTTTATTGAGCTCAGTGAAATGGTTTTCAAATTCGAATCATTTAATTTTGGCAGGTTCCGTTTGCTTTCCATTCAATGAATAAGAATAAGCACTCGTCACCGGAAGAAGTTTTGCCGCTCCTGAATTTGTGATTTTTACTTGATTCATCGATCCATTAATGTTTGCGGGATCTCTCCGTCTCTCTGTCTCACTCTATCTCTCAATCTGTTTCTCACCCTCACTTTCTCTTCCCTCTCTCTCTCTCTCTCTCTCTCTCTCTCTCTCTCTCTCTCCCCCTCTCTCGCTCTCTCCCTGTTTCTCTTTCTCTCTTTCTGTTTCTCTCTGTCTCTCTCTCCTCTCTCTCTCTACGGTAACCATTTTTCAGGGACTCACAAGGATTCCTTGGCTGCGTTCATCCATCTACCTTCTCCCGTACCATTGCTTGCAAGCTTGTCGGAATTAGCGCACGTACTCAGCGGAATATACGAGTAATGGCCAGCACACTATCACACGAAAGCGGACCGAGTTGCAGCATCTGATGGTCGTAAACGTCACTCTGCAAAAAAAACATTTCTACCAATAAATTAAATTTCCTTGGCCAATCTTAAAGGACGAAAACAAAAAGCCACACTGAGAAATACCACGCCCCATTAGTTCATTTTCGATAAAGCTTTTTTTTATTGATTTCAAACCTTGGTTTTCAATTTTTTATTCAATATCTTTTCTAAAAAGATGCAAAAAGTAGGTAAGGAGCCAAAGGAGTTTAATGGCTCGTGGCTAGGCTAAGCCTAGGATATGCTTGCTTACCTCAATAGACTTCATCGATGAACAGCTATCGATGGCGCTTATGATTTCATCATTTATATTAAATATAAACTATTCTAAGCCACTTCACAAGCAGCTTATCCAAAAAACGGCTTTCATGAAGCTATCAAAGTGTTGGTGGAACCACCCAGAGCTGAGGAAACCTAAAATTTCAGAAGGATCGACATTTATAGAAAACATAAAAGGTACATCTAAAAATGAAGTGACACGAAAACCAGTATGGAGAAAACTGTAGGAAGAGAGCATCGGGGGTTTTTTGGGGCGCCATCGGCCAGACTAACCGACTTGGTGGGCCCGTTTTTCTCAGGGTGTTTGCTCGCCAAACACCGTTAGTATTCCGGTCGATCGAGACGCGGTTTATTGATTATGCGTTAGAAAGTCTTGGCTTTTCAGATAAATTCTGGAAAAATACAAAATTCATACGTTGCTCTCTTGCCCGCTCTCTCTCTCTCTTACTCTGTCTCTCTCGCTCTCGCTCTCTCTTTGCCATGAATTGTGATTGTGGTTATGCTGTATTAGCTGTTCTCAAAACTAAGAAGCCCTTTATTTCCTTACAGAGTCAGCGATATTCTCACAGATTTATAATTTGATCGGAAAAACGTATCCAGGCCGTTGTTTTTTAATAAGTTCTCAAATTTGGGAAAGCTGTTCTCCAGTGCTCGGTCAGCGTCAGGCATTCCAACCGAGTGTCATCGTCGTGATGCCCTGAATTTTTAGAATTTTAGATACGGTAGATTTAGACGTGTGACTCTACAAACCGCTTTTTTCGACCAAGTTCAGTTCATCAAAATAAAGTTAACAATGCTAGAAATGCAAACTTTTATATAGAAAATTCAACAGTGAAATATCTTACTTGCGAGCTCAAATCTCACCATCAAAAATTTCTTTTCGAAGGTTCCATTGTGGCGTGTGGCGTTGGCCGCGGGTCCCAACAGCCTAGGGACTTACATCATGCACTGCAATTTTTTTGAAGTTTTTATGCCAGCACGTATCTTAAATCTTAATCCAGTACGTACCTCTAAGCCTGACTCTACGCCGAAGCCTAATTTTAAATTAAGCCAGCCATTGTCGAGTCACCAACCTCGGCAGCTTCAATTACAAAACATTCTGAGGAAGACCAGAATATCGGACATGCATTTGCCTTCCAAAAAATTGATAAACTTTTGTATTAAAAAAGCCGAAACGTGGCTTTTACGCAGCCACCCAAAGATTGGTAGAATTCTCCAGAATTGAGCGTTGCTAAAATACAATCATTAATGGATGGCACTGGTATTTAAAAACCATAAACAATACGCAATTAATTAGATGTGAGGAACTTAAGTGAATGCAAAAGCGGGAAAATCAGTAAAGTGATGGACTGCCGATTCATTGATCGAAGGGAGCACTGCCGCGAACTCCACCGAGTTATCACCGAGCCAAGCCGGCTGGTGCCCTTTTTATCACCTTTAATATTTGCTCGTCGAAGGGCGTCGTTCTACAGGGTGGCTAGAAAGTATTTGCCGCGCTTTCGCGCTGGTTTTAATCTGCTAAAATTTCAGCGACAGATGCATTTGGGGGGTGTATTCTGCAGAGAATTTTTTGCTCTATCGATTGATATATAGAAACATTCAACTCCTTGCTCTTATAAATTTAATTGGAGTTAAATACATTAAACGGTGCTTTTTATATGGGTTTTCGGCACTTTTGAGGCCCTCGAAAAATTCCTTAGGGGATATCTTATTCTTTTCCGGTGCTGTCTCGTAGAAAAAATGATCCAAACTATCTAAAAAAATTATGCTCGGGGCACCTCGAGACTTTGATGGATCACGGAAGTGAAAGTAAAATTTGGCGAGTGCGGTGCGCCGAGATTCGTGGCTGGCAACCATTTGCCGCAAAAGAATGGGTTCTAAAAATCGTTAATTCGAGATCTTGCCCTAAATTTACTATCAAATGGTAGGTAATGCATGACTCTACCAGGCTGACACTTTGAATAGGGCCAAAATAATTGAAAACGCCGGCCTAAAGCATTTGAAGGTTGTTCGAAACCAACGGCAAAGCGGTGCATTTTATTATTCTTTTGTGTCCAGAATATCTTTAGTTGCGGCTATCCAATGAGTTTTTCCCATTCTAGCGGTTGGCATTATTGCGTCCACAAAAGAAAAAAATAATTTCCGGATAAAAACGTCGATATTTAAGACATTTTGTATTTGTGCCTCAAAACACCTTGTTCCGCTCATTTTAGGCGCTAAAGGAAATAGCGGAAAGCTTTGATATGGCTAAAAGAATTTTCTGGTTGATACGTCCGATAAAGGGCCTTGCATTGAACAAAAACCCAACTTGCTATTCTGGTTGGTTGCAAGTAAAAACTGAAAAGATTAACACTAAAGGCAAAATACGTGCGGCGCAGGCCCATGTTTGGAGGCACCTCTAAAGGACCGTAACCCAAAAAGATGAGGTCTAGTGTGTTCGCCTTTTGATAATCGAATCGCAAAGAGAGGTCTCTTCGCTACATTTTGGTTATAAAATGTCAATGAGCCGGACACGAAGAATTTCTTAAGGAGCTTCCCTGCGGCAAATACTTTCTAGCCACCCTGTAATTGGCTCGACTAATCAATTACGCCATTAAATAACAATGGTTTCAACCCGAAACGAGCGCCTAAAAAAAAGCCGTCTTATTTTTGAAAATTCAGGTCAGATTTCACAATCCCAAAATACATTGATTTATTGGAAAAAAGCTCTGTTTC
>CATQJA010001844.1:0-61218 GCA_958295435.1 Mesorhabditis spiculigera | reverse complement strand
ACTGTAATGTTTTACTCAGTTGGAGTTGTTTTTCACGACAAGTTGGAGTTGTCAAGTTGGACTTGTTTTGACTTTTAAGATGCTTGTCTAGCCAATCTTTAGCCAATTTTGAAGTTGAAATTGATCAGGAAAATCCGAAAAGATAACGGTTCCTTGATTTTGGTGAAAAACATTACCATAACTGCTGCATAGCTTTCAAAATAAAAGTCCGCAGCAAATTTGAACAGCGGATTCGGAATCAGCGAAAAATTCTGCAAGATGCGCGGTCCCGAATCAACCCAACGAGTAAAAACACGTTAGAGTTAGACTTAGATTTGAAACTTACAATAAGATACTTATCACCAGCTGCCATAAACATCTGACACGCCTGATCGGGCTGCTCCCCGCTCGTCCCCACCCAGTTGTAGATGATCTGAAATTCGTATGATTAAACTTTGATAAATTTTCCAGTTTTCAAAATCATTGAATTTTTGAAGAGCTCACCGGCAGGTCAGCAATGTCATTTTTATCCACCCGAAATACGAAGCTCTCGCCGGTGCCAAAATACCTGAAAAAGGGAGATCATTTTCCAATAGGTAAAGCACGTTACGATATGACGTGATATGGTACAGTACGATGCGCTACGGCTGCTTATTATACGATACAATGCGCTATTCTAGGCTACGGTTGCGATACGCGACGATACGATACGGTTACGACGCCGGTGCAATGTGCTACTGTACGTTAAAGTACGATATGATACGGTAAGCTACGATACGCTACACATTACTTACTTCGTCCTCATCCGCTCGTGTCTATCATTCCGCTCGGACCATGAGGCGCTACAGTAGGCTCCGAACACTTCTCCCATGACTGATCGGATGATGATGATCGACTGGTCGGCCTCGTCCACCCTAAAAATTAACGTAAAATCCATTAATATCTCAAATCTAGATTTCTAAGCGCTTTTGGGTATCAAAAACCTACTTATTCCACAGCTGCGTAAATGACGCTCCGTCTTTGCTGAGCCTGAATAGGAGCTGCGGGGTGCTGAGCTGGAGACGGGGTGGTAGGGATTGCATGATGAATGAGGCTTGCTCGGCATCAACTGAAAACATGAATTTGATTTAATGATATTATACTATCTACACTAAATTTAAGGTATCGACTTACCGATTACACTCTGAAAAACGTCGGTGAAGAGACGGGCTTTCGGTCGCCGGCTGAGGGATTTGCTGGCTCTCTCCTCGACCTCATTGGCAACCTGAAATGTCAATAACCGGTTCTCAATTTTCGAGTTGAGTTTGTTGGATTATAATATAAACATTTAACTGAATTTAATTTTCCTTAGATTCCTTAAAACTGACCACTTTCTCATAGTGCTCCTGGTATCGCTGAATCGTGGCGCTTTTCAGGTTTCGGATCCGGATGCAGGTTTCGATGAAGGTGTCGGGGGAAATCTGAAATTAAGGTATAAAATTTGAGTATTAACAGATGGCATAAAAGTTGCGAAAAATTGCTTATTAACTCCTTAAAAAAAGGGTATAAATTTTCTACCTGGCACTGCCTGGCGGTAGCAAGCAAGTCTTCTTTGACGGCTTGAATGCGTTCTTGTTGGCCCATTCCGGAGTAGCGATCATCGTTGACGTCCTAAATATTAAATTAGTTTTAATTTTACATGTTGTATTTAATTTTCAAACGTTCATCAATGAAATGCCGGGGTCTACGCTTATTACTAGCTATGATTAATTGTCCATCAAAAAAAAAAACTATATAGGAATTTTATAGCAAAAAGTACGATTTTTTGTTCACCTTCTGCATCTTCGACCAAATGTAGACAATAGCAATAGCCGCTCGCATTAGGAATTTCTGGCCCTCGACGAGGAAACAGTCCAACACGCGCACGACGTACGGGAGTGGAAGGCCGCGGAAAATCCATTGCAAGTAGTCACGCATCTGAAAAAAAAAAGATTATAAGCCGTAAGTTCCTAGACGGTTCCCTCGCTCCCTCTCGCTCTCTCTATCTCTCTATCTCTCTCTCATCGCTCTCTCTGCTCTACGTACCGTCTCGACCATCACCGCATCGTCGGAAGTATTGCACCGCTTTTTCAGCAAGGAATAAGTTGATGTTTTGTGTTTCTTGATCAGCGCCAAAAGCGTATGAGCCGTGGCGTACCACTCCTTCGTCGACTTGATGAGGAACCCCTGGAAATCGAAGTCTTATTTTTGTTTCCCAGATTTTGGCCCGAACCAAACTTTACAATTATCGCAAACCGAGGGGTGCTGTTAATTATGGAGATTGTGGCATAAACGATAGAGAAACATGCAGGGAGCACGAACACAACAAACAAAAAAAGTCTAACATGCAAATTTGGGTTGCGAATCCCTTTGGAATTTACGAAAGTTGCTAAGTCTTTGAAACCGTGCTTTCACGGTGGTTCGGGTAACTAGCAGACCCTTTCACAAACCTAGCTAGCTAGAAGGCTAGGCTAGACCAAACAAGAAACCTAGCTAGCAAAAAAGTGGCAAGGTTTATTTCGGAAAAAGTTCGTCAATTTAAAGGGACGTTGAAGGAAAAACACGGTACGAATAAGACGACAACAGCATACAATTTTGCTGACAAGGGAAGTGCACGGCCGGCCCACGAGAAATCGACACGAAACATAGTGGATCTGATAGAATCGGACACGGGGATTCCGAATCTGTAATCAAAATTTGCTAAATAAAACGGAGAAAAAAGTTATGAAGCTTCAAAGTTGGTAAAATCGCCCAAAATCGGACTTTTATGGGCCTGTAAAGGTCCAGGGAATGGAAATTTGCCATAACCCATTAGTGCATCTTGTTCAGCATAAAAAGCGCTTTCGAATGAGCTATCTTACTTCAAGTTTACGATGATTTCGCGGAAATCTCTTCTATGAAATTGACAGGCCATACCCTTGCCCGTGAATCCAAAAAAACTTTTTTCAGTGAATTGTTTGCAAATGCTACGTATTACAGCTCACTCGAAAGCGCTTTTTCTGCTGAACAAGATGCACTAATTCTTTTCTCCTCAATTCCGTTCCCTCGGTTTTTACGGGCCCTTAAAGGTACCGTTTTTGGCGATTTGGCCAACTTTGAAGCTTCATAACTTTTTTCTCCGTTTTATTTAGCAAATTCTGATGACAGATTCGGAATCCCCGTGGCCGATTCTATCAGATCCACTACAGGGTGTCCCAAAATTATCCGGACAAAGTTGCAAAGGGTTTTTTTTCTATTTTTCCCTGTTTTTGCAGACCATAATTTAATTTCTATGAATCGTTGAAGTGTATTTAATAAGCTTAAAAAGAAAACTGCGCGTGAATCCGTTATATCTCTTCGAAATAAAATGAAGAAGTTCCAACCAAATTTATCTCTCCTTGCAAACGCTGAAAACGCGCATGCTTTCCGATCCCATATAAAACGTCAGCATGACCGGACGAACGTAGAAACCACAGGAAGTGTTCGGAAATGACCAGTCAACACTTTATCCGGCCCAAAAACGCTAGGCTTACACCAGAAAAAAAACAGCCAGCAAAAAGGTTGAAATCGAGGTACGCGCCGCCCCGGTTGCCTTAGAGGTTTTGCTCTGGAGGAACCCTAAAAACGCGATATGATTATTGTCAAGGACTAGAGGCATAAACTTTTGGCGGTAACGATGATGCACAAGCAATTTAAATTAAGCTAACTTTGATTTTTGAGGAGCTTGAGCACGAGCAAGCATCGAGATACCTTGCCCAGTAATGGGATGGAAATCGGTATTAAACGGAAAAATGACCATTAACATGTCGGAATCTTGGCGGAGTTAGGTCCGTTTTGCCAGAAAACGTCATTTCTTGTCCACAAAAACGCCTGAACTCATTTTGAAAGTTTACCGCAATTTTTATGTTATTTAAGAGGCGAAAAATTTTAACATGCTCTTCGCTCGATTGTGAAGCTATTTTGCGTTCTACCAGAATTTTTTTTGCATGGTGCATCGAAAATGCCTCAAAAAATATTATGAAATACAAGGCGGAGGCCGAAAACAGCGGAAAAATTGAAAAAGTCAGTTTTCAGTTTTGTCCGGATAATTTTGGGACACCCGGTATGTCTCGTGTCGATTTCTCGTGGGCCGGTCGTGCACTTCCCTTGTGAGGCAAACTAGCAGAGAACCAACCGGAAATCACGATTTCTATAAAAATTTGAAAAAATTAGATTTAGCCGTCCCTCCCCTTAAAGCGCTACTGAAGTCAGGATTTCTTATAGATTTTGGCCATTTCCGCCCTCACCGATGGTGCATGCATTCTGTTAAATATTTTCCAGTCTATCTCGCATGCATCGTGCTTACCAGGGGCGCGTTGTGCGTTTCCCACTTTTCGCGCTCGTCCATATAGCCGTTCTGGGCGCCTTTGGCCCCGTCAAATCGCCGCTTAAATTCACGACAAATGTACAAACTACACGACCACAATCACGAAAAGCATTTAAATTCTGAATACCACAAATTCGATTTTTTGCGATTTTTACAACGCCAACACCATCACGAGAGTGTGCACGACAAAACGCACGATTTTTGGAGTGATTGAATATTTTTTTTACTTTTAATAAAATATTTTAATTTTTGCAGCTCTTACCTTTCTCAGCAAAAACTCGGTGCACGCGTACGCCTCGCCGTCGGACATGTAGTGCAGCAACAGCGCGCAGAGGGGGTAGAGAAACTGAAAAATTGCCGATTTTTGCCGATTTTCAACGATTTTTGTTCATTTTTTGTTGACTCGCGTGCATCTGAATCATCATTGTTATTGTTATGTTCATTGCTATTCAATAAAATTCCGAAAGTTATCAAAAATCTTCTAAGCATCGTAAATTGCTGGTACTTGATTTTTTGCTCCAATTCTCCTGATTCTGCTGTAGTCCTCTTTACGATACCTACAGACACATCTGTTGACAGTATCATCTCGGACAACAATGAGCCAACAAGGTTCTATTTTTTCGCTGCTGTCCACACTATTTGGTGCTGATGAGGCCACTCGGTCAACAAATGGTTCTGCTAAGGCCAAAGAGAGCGAGAGAGAGAGATAGAAAACGAGAGAGACAGAGAGAGAGAGAGAAAACGAAAGAGACAGAGAGAGAAAGAGAGAAAACGAGAGAGACAGAGAGAGAACGTCAGAATGAACAAATTCCTTCGGCAAAGTCCAAACGACGAGGCGATCAAGTGGGGGTGGATGATACGGGTCCGGAAAGGAACGAAGTAGCTGATTCAGTGGTCAAGCAAAGGCCAAAAGTTTGGTACACTCGTCACTGAACCTTTAAAATAGAATTTTCTTGGTATCTGAATTCGTGTAAATTCGAAATTTGGCTAAAGATTATGGAAAAACGTGAAAAACAGTGGAAAATACAAACCCATCAAAGCAAACATTTTGGAGGTGTCACTTTCACTTTAAATTTAGAACATTAGCAAGCGGATGCAAAAGTTTTTATCTGTCTTCGTAACTTACGGGTGCTGAAGTCAAAGTGGGATGATCGTTCTCAATCATCGAGAGGAGCCGCAACAACCTCATCGTGCCATCTTCATTGAGATCAAAACTGTTGTGCACCGCTCCCTCGTCCTTCAGGAAAACCGGGTGGTGGACTTTGGCTGAAAGAACTAATTAAAATAATTTTTACGGGTTTCAAGGTATTTTACAGGATCTTCGTGTAGTTGGCTATACCTTAGCGCTTCTATAAATAATTAGTTTTACGTTGCAGCTTGGCTATCCACATATGCTGCCGGTTTGGCCCGATGGCTCCTTTAAAATGTTATAAACTGCCTCAGGTTATGAAACCGTATTCCGAGTTCCTCTAAGTGTTCCTTATAATACCTGGAAATTTCACTACCCCTTTAAATTCAAATTTGTAAATTTTTTAAAATTTTTAAAAGCCATTACAAAGTCCGGAGCCCAAAAATTCGAACTTTGCCCTGAATTTCGTTAGTATTTGCTCGATTCAATCGCCAATATTTACTATTTACCAGTAGCCACCGTGTTGGCATTTGCCCCAACCAATTAGCACATAAAAATCCGGCCATTTTTTAGCGAGCGGGGGCAATATTGAGGTGAAAGGGCAAGGGGGGTGGGTAAAGTTTGCGGTATACTGGCTTTTGGCCTGATATTGACATATTCTTGGGTGGCTGGGGCGGCTTTTCGAGGAGTCCCGCGGCTGTCACCAGCAAATATAGTACAGTGCCGGAATATACCTCTACTCACTAGCCAGCGAGTGCTCAGATTGTGATAGTACCCTTGGCTACTCTCCACAAATAGACGAGAAAAATGGCAACTAGCATGTTTGTCGCGTGGGCATTGTTGTCTAATGCTTGCATACGGTATGATGAAATTTTGGAATGCACTGGTTGCGTAATCGGATCGAATGGATTTTCAAAAAGGAAGCCTAGCCAAGGAAAACCTGCATTCAAAACAACCCAGCGGAACTGGAAAAAAGCTTTAAAAACTCAAATATTTGGGTGGCGTGATTGGTTTCTATGCTAATATGCTAATTGCCATTACCTCAAAGGCCCGATAAATGCAGCAATCCCTGTTTCGCCACTATTTTTTTGCTTTTGGCTATTTGCATCAAACAGCTGGGTGGTGTATGGATGGGTGTGACCCGGAACGGTCAGACCAGTCAGTCGCCACCCTTATCGCGGTACAATGGAGAAGCCTACTATTTGCTCAGGACCCTGGCGGTGTAATTGCCTTGTTTTGAGGGTCAAGGGGGAGGAATTACGGTGACCAAGATTCCGTGATCAGTATCGAAACGGAAATATTGAAATTGGAGCCACGGACTAAAAGCAAAAAAAATTAGTCATAAATACGGTAGTTGCCTAAATTATGGCCTATATTTTAAGATAAATCCTAATTAAAACGGGAAAAATAAATTAAAATTACCTTAAAAATTCAAAAAACCCAGAAAAATCAATCCAACAAGATCGAAGATGATAAAACGCTTAAAGATTTCATTAAAACCCACCATGTGGCGCTCCCGACGTCTCCTCCCTGAGCTTGTGCTCGTAAACCGTTCGCATACTGTCGTAATTCTTGTCCGTGCACAGGATGGTCCACAACTTTTGTCGAACTTCATGGCTCACCGGCCAGCCGCCTTTTCGTAGAAGTTTTTTCACCTTGAAATAAGTAATTAAAAGGGGTACCTTAATCCAAAAAGGCTCATTTTTACACATTGCTCGAATGTCGTTTTTCCAGGTATTAGTAATTGAGGAATACGCTATTACAATTCGATGCTTTTGTAAGATTTTACGCATGCTCAAATGCGAATTAACAATATATTTTTAATTTAGTGATACGTTATTACGATTCGATGTTTTCGAATTTTGCCGGTGCTTTAACGTCAATATTAAAAAGTACATTTAGGTAAAAGACATCCTTGCTAAATTACATTTTCGTAAGGGCTCCAATTTATTTTTAAAAATGACTTTTTTAGCTCTTGTTCTTTCAAAATCCCAATTATTTCCTAAATATCATTTTTCATAGGTATATTTCACTAATTCCCGACCGAAAGCGGCGCTCGCCAAATAGCGAAACAACAATTTTGATGCCCAGCTCCGGAGTCAGGCTCCTCTAATAACCGATTGTACACCATTAATGCGTGAATCTATAGGGTGCAAAACTATCCGAATACTCCAGAAATTCGAGAATGCACAACTCGGACCTTTTGAACTGGTGAAACGTTCCGCAAACACGTTAAAATTCAGGGTATTCAGCAGGGCGAATGCGGATGAGCAACGATTTTTCGTGAGTTTGGTGTCGTTTGGAATTTACGAGCAGTATAACTACAGCAGAAAAATGGTAAAAAATGGGTACTCAAAAAATCTTCGAATTTTTAAGAATTTGGCTTGCTTTTAATATTCTTTCCTATTAAGGTTAATGTAACTTAAACAAGTGGTTTAAAATCCAAATTCCCAGCTTTTGTTTAAATTACTGTATTACGAGCATAAAACCCTGGATTCGAATAACTTCAAACTTTACAAAATAGGCCACCGATCCAAAAGGTAGCAAATTATAAGGATTTTTAATTTAAATACACGTGACAATTTAATAGATATTGTGTCAAATTAATTAAATGAAAAATTGTCGGTACTGTACAATAAATTTCTAATGGGTACGTTATCTGATTACTTAGCACTAATGCATCTCAAACACCTCAAAAAAATGGCCTATTTTGCATAATAAAATAAAGCTCGGATTTCCCCGATTTCCTACCTGTCCCAATTTTTTCCGAGCTTATGTCGAGGTCATAAAAATGATCGAGTACGACTCGGTCCTCAACGACAATCTCTGATTCGCGTCTAGACGCCGTTGGCTCGTAGTCGGTCAGAATCCCAGAATCAGTAGAGTCGACGGAGCAATAGCTCGTCTGCTTGTAGGCCCTCCTCCGCTGCTCGATCTTCTTGCAGTCGGCCTCCGAAATGGAGCTGATCCGCTGGATGCGGTTCATGATAAACGCCATCTTGCGTGCCGTAGAATTCTGCGGAGTTTGGGTTTCGGTAGATCGCATTCAAGGTTTTGCTTCTTCTGGAGAAATTTGGTTATCAGAGGGAATTTGGAATACGAAGCGCTGAGAACAAATATAGGGGGGTGGGAAGTGACTGGGAAATAGATATCAGAGGGTTGGGCAGAAGAAGCTGGGAAACGACCGGAAATAAAAACAGAGAAGTTGCTAGAGAGAGAGAGAGAGAGAGCGAGAGATACCTCTAGCTAGAAAATGTCAATGGAAAAACTCTTGAACTGATAAACTTCTGAACGTTTGACCGATTCAGGAATACGGTAGATTTGGGCAGCGTCCAATTACAACAGTTTTTCAAAAAACTAACGATGGTAAGTACAGCGTCAACTTTTCGAATTCACGATTCAGAGAATAAAAATTTGCATCTAGCTAATTTTAAGGGGTCTGGGAATCCTAGAAGAAAAAAATCCATGGCTTTAAATGATTTAGAGAATTTAGTAAAGTAAAAAAAACCGGTTTCTTATATGCTAATGTGTGATAGCGGCTCTATTTAATCGTAAAAACCAGCGCGAAAACGTAGAAAACTAAATTGGCGTGCAAAAAAGGCGATTTGCCGTTTTCGACCTAAAAAATTTCGTTAAGCTCCATAAAAAAAACGCTACACGCTCTTAAGATTGTTTTCCGGTAGGGACCAGGAAAATGGTGGAGAGGCGAGGGTATCGGAAGGGGGGCTGGGCATGGTGTGGAAAATGCTGGGGACCGCGGGGGTCCGGGCCGACCGGGAGCCCCCCCCCTTCTCTTCCAATTCTGTACAAATAGACAGACCGACAAACGGACACCATTGGAAAGAGCGAGATAGAGAGAGAGATAGTGAGAGTGAGACAGAGAGATAGAGAGAGAGACAGTGGGCCCAGGTGTCACCTAGCGAACGCGCGGACGCGGGTACGGAAGGCTGGAAGGGCCCGGGTACGCGGGGCTCCTGTGTTTCCGCCCAACCCAAAAATTTGGCTTTAAAAGGTATCAGTCATTTATTTTTCTGATCTAAAAATGCTAAAAGCATAATTCAGTTAATTTTAAAGGAAGGACCCTAAAACTCGGCTCAAAAATGCCGATAACTGTTAGAACTGCACTGTGTAGAGGAGCGTAACGTAGCGGAATCGTATCCTCAGGAGCCAGGGGTCTTTAAGGGTATTGGAAGCTCAATTTCATGCGGAAAAAATGGTGAAAAAATCTGGAAATAGCTCGACACCTCCTTAGCCCTTTATAAATCGTCCCCCGTTTCCGGTGAAAGCATCCAGTTTTAAGCGAATTCCCGCTGAATCATCAATTGCGTTCTATAGAACAAGTGCGGGGAACGTATAACGGCCATAAAGTGGCCATTTCTATACGTGTAATTGCATAATTTTTCAGATAATTTCAGGCTGCAGTTTTGAAAAGCTGGCAGTGACATATTCCGCTTGGGTTTTATTTTTAAATGCGTGATAAGCCGGCACCACTTTATTGCGTTTTTTGGGGCGTGGTATACTAGAGGTGTGGTTCGGGTAACGGGAAAACACGAGGGTAGATCTGGTAAAAACTGAAACTTTGAAAAGCAAGCAAACATGCAAAATAAAACGGCAAAAGGTAGATGTGTCAAAAATTCCAAAAAAAATTTTTTGAATCCTTGACGTTTTTAAAGGCTTCCAGGCTGCTATAATGTTGTAATTTAGCGAAATATTGCGTAATACAAGTTTGTAATTTAGTAAAATTAATAATTTGCGCCACTCCTTGCTTAAATCGTTTTAAAAGGACCGGGAAGGCACACCTTGGAGATTCCGGTAGAAGATCACTGTTAAATTATTTGGAAAATTTCGAGATCTGGCTAAAAAGGGCATGGTAGAGGAAATGTGCTTACTCCGCCTAGGTGCTTCCGGAAAAATAAGCAAGGCTAAAATCCCCCCCCTAAGAAGCGTCCTCTTCCGATTCCGCGTGTGTACGCTTGCGGACGCTTGTGGACACACGCCCAACGCAAAGAAAATGACCCGCGCGAACACCGTGTCCATTTTGCCGGCGCGTTTTTCTCGTGTTTGCACCCGAGTTTTGTGGCTATTTGCAGACCACCGCGAACCGCGTGTACTCGAGGTGATAAGTCGCCGGGAAAATAGAGAAAGAGCACGCTGGAGCATTTTTGGAACACACGAGACTATGTCGCGAAAAAACGGTAACAATGGTCGGCAGGCAGCGTGTGTACACAAAATACTACAGTTTAATCGGATTGCATTTGTTTTAGGAAGCAAAGAGCGCGCAAAGTTTAGGCAGCGACCTTCTGGCTAGCCTGGAATGTCTTGTGGCCAAAAATTAGAGCACTCAAATTTTCCCCGGCAAAAACTATAGGAGCATTCTAAAAATTAAAAAAACTACAAAAACGGATTTTTATAAACCTTCATTTGAAGATGAATGATGAAAAAGCTCAATTTTCCATCGGAAAGAAATATGAATGGTTGTCAGAACTTCGTTTCTTTGTTTCCAAGCTATATAATAATGAACTATAATGAAAAATATAGCTAAGCAAATTTATGAAAATTTTTCTCAAAAGCGAAAATCTATTTTTAGAATTTTTAGGCTCTTAGAAATTGGCCAAGGATTTTGTAAATTGTGCCTTTACATTTGTAACCTCAACCTTACATAAAAAACTATTTAAACTCGGTTATTTTTTAGTTTTTAAAGTGGCAAAAATGAGAAAATCCTGTATCATATACAGGATCCTACAGGTTTAGGTACCTCGTACATCTCTTCCAAAGTACCCTACTAAAAACAACCTGCAAAAGTGTTCTCTCAACTCTCAAACTCTGCAAATGCAGAGCACGTGCAGGACGCGAAAGGCCACGTGCAGGACACGAAAGACCACGATTGTGCATGTCCGGACATGCACAACCGTGGCCCTGGGTGTCCTGCACGTGGGCCAGGTAGTTTCTGCACCGTTGGGCATGTCCGGACATGCACAACCGTGGCCCTGGGTGTCCTGCACGTGGACCACCGTGTCCTGCACGTGGGCCACGGTGTCCTGCACGTGGACCCCGTATACAAGTCAACTTCGTACTCAACCGGAAATCAAATATTTCAAAAACTGTTCAAAGCTTTATCCGAATTAATTACTTTTTGTTATGATTCGGATTAATTAACTATTCTTAACTAGTAAAGTTAAGTAGAAGCCTTTTCAGACACGGCTCGCGATGGGGAAAAGGATTCTACTGGCGAAATGGTTTGAAAAGCGAAAAAATGAGGTTTGTTAGTTTAGAGCTAAATCCATCTGGTGTTACTTTTAGCGGCAAAACAATGTGGCGGCGGGTCGAGAAGACACAAGCAATGACTTGCTGGAAGATGGAGATTCCTAGTCCTAGTCCTAGTCCCTAGTCTACCTCTAGACCCTAGTCCGGTACTCAAATTAGAAAACATAATTGATCGTTTTAGAAACTTCAGCTCCATGCCACAAGGACGCCACGAATCTGCTCCACTAATGCCCCGCCGCCTTCCTCGTTGCCGGTATCAGTTCAGTTTTTGATGAGAGGCACTGATTCATATTTAGAAAGCACCTCGTAACGTCTGCCCTGCCTCGAGACTGCGTGAAAAATTTTTCGACCCAGCTGGACGCGTGCGCCCTTGGGAGCTAGTTCAGGTAATTTCTCTTCTTTAACATCAGTTTTGAATAAAGATAAATCAATCTCAACTGTTTTAGAAAGCGCTGCGTCAGCATAAAAATCCACCCGATTTCTGCGAACTGATGCGCTCGACTGTCGATTGCGATTTCCCCGATCCCTCCACCCGCGAATCTCTCCAGGAGATTATTGCCGTGTCTGCCTGGGTATGTTAATTCGCACCATGATTTTGCACATGCATTTTCTCAGTACTCTACCCGTGTCGCCGAGAAGACGGCCCCTGAAGCAGCAACCAAAAAAATCGAGAATGTGAGTTTCGGGTCTTTATCTTCTCCTAGATTGAATCTGACTTTCAGGAAAATCTGGGGCTTGTCGAACTTTTCGAGGGAAAGATTGTGGGTAGTTGCATTGTGGATGGCGTCGACCTTATGGATTATATGCGGTTGGCAATCAAAGGTCCTCACTTTCGTTTGGTTCAATCGTTTTCAGTTTAGATGTCCCGGACAGTCTATTAGGACTACGTTGGGTCGATTGGGTGATTCCACATACAATAAAGCTGGTAATTTCACTGTTTGGTTCATTTATCGTCTAGGTCTTCCCGTCAAAAATCGACAGGGCTTTACTCAGCACCCGCGCCTCCGAGATCTACAAAATCCTCGGACATCAATATGTCACAGGCTTGACCGGTAGACTCTCGAGCTAATTTCAAGCTTCTTTTAGATGGATGCCTGGAGGCCTTGAATGCTGATCCGAATGAAAAAGCCACTATTCGTCCCGATTTCCGGGACTATGTCCAAAAACGGCTAGATTTGACAGTGTAAGTCGATGTTCAGCGTTCTTTACCCAGCCGTTTAGTCGTAAATGGCGCGAAAAATATAAGGCGAGTGAGAAAGAGTTTGAGACCATTCCGCTTCCATCCGCTCTTCTCGGGAAACCTCTTCCCCGGGTTCCCAGCGAGCTCGCCGCCATCTTGAAGACCGCGGGGTATCGGGTTAAGCCCGCGAGGTATCTGCTTAGACGCCCACTTGTTATCACAATCCATTTAGAATCGATAATGACGCGGAGAAAAGCCCGCCACTTCCCGCGACTTGCCCGCCGATCAATAATTGAACCTCACCCCAATACATTCATTTTGCTTTGCTGATTTGTCGCTTTTCCTAGATTATCTTTTCTTTGCTTTGATGCCCCTGCCTAAGGCTTGTTATGTTTCTAAAATTTTCTCGCTTTTCAGGATTTATATTTCATGCAATGTGCCTGCCTTTTATGAATGTAGGAAGTTGATCAATAAACGGGCGTGATTACCGATTACGCACGACAGAAAGCTTTACCATTAATGCATTAATACAGCGGGGAGCCTGTACGGTTCGCTACGGCGGGACAGTGCAGCCCACGAAAGGCCACGTGCAGAACACGAAGGTCCACGTGCAGGACACGAAAGTCCACGTGCAGGAGACGAAAGCCCACGTGCAGGAGACGAAAGTCCACGTGCAGGACACGAAGGGCCACGTGCAGGACACGAAGGGCCACGTGCGTGGACATGTCCTGCACGTGGCCTTTCGTGCAGAGGGCCACGTGGCCTTTCGCGTCCTGCACGTGCTCTGCATTTGCAGAGAATCTCAGGCAACCATCAAAAAACAGCCTTGCAAAGGTACAAAGGCACTCAGGCTTAGGAAATCCTCCCGCCCACGTGATATCCGCATTTCTTTATATACGGTCCGAGGGGGGGGGGGGGCAGAAAATAGGGTGGAAATAGGGGAAACAGGAGGAAGAGCGGCCCGGAAATAGCCAGTGTCCTATAAACAAGACCGTGCTGCCGGGGGGTGGCCGACAGGCTGGCCGGGCAATTTGAAATGTGTCCTATGCAAATTTGGGGGAACACCTATATACTTGTAGGAACACATGAAAAAAGCGTCAACAACCCCGGAAATAATGGGAGAAAAATGTGACTGGGTGGTATTAGGTTGGCATATAACAAAAGGCACGCCCATGTCGACGTATGTAAAGGTATGAATCGTCGCGGATAGGTGGCGGCGTGACGATTTTTTGCTGGGTTTTTGTACCATGAAAAAACTAGAAATACGCTAGAAAAACTAGGAAAATAGAATATTTTTACAAAAACTTAGCTATTTTACAACTGTACCATGATATTTTTGCTTCGCTTTATATTGTCAATATACATCCCTATGATAATTTGCATATTTCATTTATTTTTAGAGTATGAAACGAACCATTTTAACGTTGAAAAACTTAGCTCTCCATGTTTTCGCTTCCAAATCCGGGGCTTTCTTAAAAATAACCTGGTATCTAAAAGAATATACTAAAATAGTTAAAATTAACTAGTGCTTTCTATATGCTACTACCGACTTAAATTATAATGAAACCATGAGCTAATGAAGAAAATCCTGTTCATATTGCGCTACAAAATTCTTAGTCGAATTGGCTTCCTTCTTTCTAATAATAATATTGATCATCGACAATTGACGTTTCTAAGATTTAAGGGATGGATAAGGCTCGGCTTTTTGTAAGAAATATACGAGATATCTGAGAGGATTATGCAAATCCGGGTGCCCCCTTTATAAAGGTCAGCACCATTTCGTAGTCTGTAGCCGGATAGCCTGGGGGAAGGGGGCTGATCTCTAAAGGTTGGTGGCGATGACGTAGCCAGTCCAGTAAGAGCAGTATTTCGCAGTTGTTGATGCCCCCAGGGTGGGCAGATGGCGGATATGCAAATTTGGACGTGATCTTTGGTAATTTTAGAAGGTTCTCGAAAGGTATCGGAAAAGTATCAGAAAATCCAACTTTGCGCGTTCTTATGCTTTCAACGATACAAAAATTAAAAAAAGATACGGTATGGAAATTTTTTTATAAAATGTTCTGGAGAAAACCAGCAGATTAAATTGGCAGAACTTCAAATACATATTTCCAAGTTATGCTAAATTTGTCAGATCCAACGACAAAAGAGAGAGAGAGAGAGAGAGAGAGAGATATCCAGCAAGTCAGAGCCACAGTCTGTTTCGAAGTATCTTAAGCTATAAATAGCTTGCCCATATGACGAAATCCACAAATTATTCCACGACCAAGACAACAGAAGCTGCCCTAGAATTCGTACAGTCCACGCGGTGTGAATCATCGTCGTTGGTCCGTTTTTCCGTGCGGATCCGAACGAATACAAATTGAGGGGTGGGCGGAGCTGTGGGGACGGTGCCAAGCACGAAATGGCAGATCAAGACAATAACAGATTTCTCGGAAAATACTGATTTGAATTGGAATTTAATGGTTTCACTTTAACGAAAAACCGCGTTTGGAAATCACTGCCCAAAATTCGAATGGATCATTCAGAATTGAGAAACCGCCGTTTCCGCCGCGACAATTTCGAGCAGTCCAAATAACAACAAAAGACGCGTGACGCGCCCGGTCCAAATGGCCGAAACGAGCCTTTGATTTTGTCTGTTTTGGACTCTTGCTCGGGGCAAGGAATACAGCTTCTTTTATACTTTTGTTGGGGTGGGTGCTGAATTTTAAAAGGTAGTGATTTTTAAGATGGTAGAAAAAAGGTATATCATGTTTCTTTTTTCTAGGTTTCTTAAGTTTTTGTCCACATAGTGCTATGATAAAAATACGTCACGATAGTTAGATAGGGTACAGGTGCGGCTATGTAAGACGTATCGCTCCCCTTAGGTAGTAACATGCCGAAACGCTTACGAGGCTTATTTCATACATTATAAGAATAGCTATTACTAATGTAGAAAATACAAATGATAATATAGTGCATGAGAGCCATAAAAAAGCGCTAAACAGTGTCGAGAAAACCCCGCATTTTTGAAAATGATTACATTTTAAGTTCGTATCGTGATCCAATTTTCATAAACCAGTTAAAACGATATTCGAGCAACTGTAAAATCCGGAAAAATTACAAAAATTACCATCAATATTAATATATAAATTCCACCCACCTTATCCTGTCGATTCAGCCTCCGATTTTCGACAATGACGTCTATTCGCGACGGAATTTCCGACTCCAGGATCGGCAAATTTGCATACTTTGAGAAAGTAGGCACTTGCAGCACGGCGATCTCGGCCTGGAATTGAGAAAATATGAATTTTTAAGGTAAAAATAAGCCAACTTCATGCCACCAACTTTTAAATAGTAGTTTACCACCACGATTTTACTCTACAGACACTACAAAACTAATTCAATATTAACTAACAAAAAGCCGCCATCACGAATTGACATTATAGACCCACATAACGATACAAAAATTATGAGCTTACCATGAGAAATTGAGCAAATCAACGCCTAGAAATAACGTACAAATTTTATGAGGATGTTTTCGAGAGCAATATGAATTACGAGAATTCTTGTTTGGTGGTCGAGGCGTTGTTTATAAATGACTCATCGATCCCCCCGGCCTAATGCATATGCGAGGTGGAAATGATTTTTTTTTAGTATCATCATAAAAACAGGAAAAAAGTGTTTCCGGGAATCCTTAGAAAAAACAACCTTTAAAACGAAATCAAAAGATATTTTAATCTTCATTTAATTTTCTCAACACTTAAAAATCACACAAAACTAGCTAAATTCCTTAAAAATCAGAAATGCGCCTGAGTTTTTTGTAAATTATGCAAATTTGTAATCTTTAATCTATGAGAATTGTAAAAAGAGGTAACATTGTACAAAAATCAAAAATATTAGGTAATTTGGACAATATTGCTGCCGAAATCTACCAAATTTAAACCAGACAATTTAAATGGTCTAGCGAAATCGAAAAAAAAACAAATTAAAAAGGTTTGTGACCTGCATAAAAGGCAATTTCACCTTCTAAAAGGTAAGAAAAGCGTTTTGACATGCCAAAAAGGAACCCTTGCAACCTGAAAAACACGATACCGGAAAATTTTCATGATATATTGTCCCCGATTTTTCAAAATTTCAACCAAAATCGACCGGAATTGGTGAAATAACGTACCCCACAAATTCCAGCGGTCAAACTAGGGTGCCTAAAGATCAATAAACTTGCTAGGCCGGGGACCAATACTAGGCAGTGGGCTTGGGACCCCCCGTTTGTCCCAACCCCCCGGATGGCCGGGGTTTCGTGTGCCGTGCGCAAGCCCCGGAAATAGAGGGTCAAGAGAAGAGGTGCCAGGTCGAGACGAAGGTCCCACCATTATCCCCCAACAACCCTAACAACGGCACGTTCACTAGGTGTGAAAATCGGCCTAGAAATGTTTATTTTTTCCTGGACCCTTGGTTTTGATTTTCTTACTGTGGCTTAGCTATCAAATTAGAGACAGAGAGAGATATAGAGAGAGAGAGAGAGCGCGACAGACAGAGAGATAGCTAGGAAAAGCGATAGAGAGCAAGAGAAACCGAGAGGGAGTACGCGCCTGGCACGGGAGCGATAGAACGTGAGAAATGGAGCGAGAGATAGAGCGAGAAAGAGAGCAAGAGAGAGAGAGAGAGAGAGAGAGAGAGAGAGAGAGAGAAGAAGGAGAGAGAGAGAGAGAGAGAGAGAGAGAGAGAGAGCGATAGCTAGATAGACCTCCACAGCCCCAAACTTACAGTTGTCAACTTCCGATGCAGTTGCCCCTGCTGCCTTGAAGCCTTCCGGAGCGGCAGCCTCAGACTTCTTCGGATAGCTGTCGACAACCGGGCGAATGAGCCTAAAAAGAGAAAAATATTTGTTGATAAATTTTCAAAATCTGAAACGGATCAACAATTACCATCAGCATTCCTCGTCCCGCGATTAATCGGCGCCGGGGCGAGATCGCCCTCAATTGAGTCGCCCTCCTCATCTGAAGGGTAGGCCATTTTCCAGCTTTTCGGCGTTTCTTTGTCCTTGTATCGTAGTCCGACAGCAGCAGTTCCAGAGGTTTTGAAGCTCCTGAAATTTGCATATTATTTGGAATGTTTTGAAAAACATCTAGAAAAATTTCTGATCGGCAAAGTCGGAAAATGAAGGTGGATACCAAAAAATTCAAAGCTAATTTTTAGAAGACAAGGAGAAACAGCCAGAAATCGGCAGGCAAAATACCGACAGGCAAAATGCCGACACGCAACTCATCGAATCGAAATGTTTTTTGTGTATAATTTAGCCTTTGGCGGTCGAGATTTCCAGAAAAATATGGGAAGATCGTAACTCCATCAGCCCTTTAAAATCGGAAAAAGACAGAACGCAAAAACGCGTACGAATTTGAACCCGGCGCGATTTCGAACCCTTTTCAACCCCTTTACCGGAAAAATGACTGATGTCAGCCCCTACAAAAGGCGATTATTTTCCATCTTTTGATCCGAATGAATCAGAGAGCAACGGCGTAACTTAAGAAAAAAAGTATCGAGAAAAACTAGACGGGAAAATCGTCATTTTCCGGAATGTTACGGAACTCACGGAAAGCTACAGTACTTTAAAGATCGACCAGCTAATTCTAAGTAATATATAATTGGCTTTTGGTCGCTTTTCTCATTTCAAGTAATCTGACGTATTTAAATTCTTTAGTTTGACATTAAATCCTTGCAGACGAGAAATTAGAGATCGTAATACCTAAAATTCGGAGAATATTTTTAACATGAAAAAATGACTTTCAAAGTTACATGAAAAAGTTTCAAAAAATTTAAAAATGGTTTTCATCTGAAAAAATTGTAAAAATCTCTTTTATATAGACTTTTCGGAAGCAAACATATAGCAAAGTGCTTTGAGTGAGCCGGGAAGTGCTTTCGGGGGGCTGATAAGCCCGAACAATATCGCAAAGTGTGAATAGAGACCAACAATTGGTCTCAACCGTCCAATTAAACACAAAAATTCTATTTTTAAAAATTGTAAAAATAGATTATAACGAGGGTTGAAAAGCCGCTTCGCGACTTTTCAACCCTGGCCATGTCTAACCACTCATATTCTTCACTCTGCATACATCTCTCGAATTCGTATGAGAAAAATGAAAAATTCCACGCTCTCGCGTTTAGAGTGAGGGAGGCCTAGGCTAAAGCCTAGGCTTGCCTAGGCTTCCTCAGGCTTTTTTAATTTGCATCGCCTGGGCTGAGCCTGGGCTATGCAAAGTGCGCCTGACCTCTAATTCGTCAGGCTTTATCTGGAAATTTTATGTAAAGTCGTATAATATTCGAAGTTTTGCCAAACAAATAAGGATTTTTTTGAAACTTCCGGGGGGTTCAAGAGCTGTATTGGGTCCAAGAATATTCTGCAAAGTTGGGGTACTGTTTTTGACAAACCTTACGGCACGATACGTTAATAGCCCGCGGATACACAAAAGTCAAGAGTCGGTTCGAACAGGCGGGGGATGCAATTGGCTCTCCTGACCTCCTGTCTATATTTTTCCCCCCTTCGGCATCCTTGTAATTTGTTATTGCGACAAAAGATACCAACGGTTTATAGATGCAGTAACCAGATTAACATGTTTTTGCGCATTGCATAAAAAGCCTGCGTAAATCCTTAGGCTTCCGCCAGGCGTCGGCAGGCGCGGAAATGCAATTCGGCCCAAGAAAGCCTGAGGAGGCCTGCCGCTCCCTCACTCTACTCGCGTTATATATAGGCTGCCGCCAGTTCCGGCAGATGCTAATTTTTCCTAACAAAGAAGGCTGTCGGATTTTTCAACAAAAACTCAATTTTAATGTCGAAAATAGCGTAATTTGCAAAATATGATATGCGCGCAGTCATCTCGGGGCCATTACGCACCTAATGACGTATCATACGTACCTTAAAACCCCTCCCCTCTTGAGATATTCTCCGGACACGGTGACGGAAGTTGCATGCAAATGCACACACACACAAACACTATTTTTTTATATATAGTAGATAAGTTTTTTGATCAAGCCTCATCAACAGAACCCAAAGATGAAACAATGCGTTTTTTGAGCAGGGATAGTGGAAATGGAAGAGAAGCCGCTGGGGGAAAATGATAGCGAATGGTGGCGAGCCGTTGATCCCGGAGTGCGTGTCAATTTTAGGGGATCGTTGATTGATTGCGGGGACACTTTTGAGAGGGAGCAGCAGAACGATACCTTTAAGCTTACTATAGCCATAAAATTGGTAAGACTTTACTTTGCCCCCCCAGCCGGAAGTTAGTTTTTTTTGGCTATAACTTTTTTATATTACATTATTTTAGGCTCTCATTAAAAATCTTAGCATATTTCTTGATGCTCTATCGATTGACGTAGCCAAAAACCCGACAAAATGGCAGAAATGCCGAAAAATTTTGGTCATTTCCGGCTGGGGGGAAGAAAATCTAGCCATAAAATTACCGACACTGGCTGTCGACGGCTCGTGATGTCGACATTCATAATACCGACACTTTGTGATGTCTATGCCCGGAATGCCGACAGTTCGTACTATCGACATTCATAATACCGCCAATTTGTGATGCCTATATTCGGAATGCCGACAGCTCTTAATATCCATATCAAATACCGACAGTTCGTAACGACTCCGCTCAGAATGCCGACAGTTCCCAATATCCATATTTAGAATACCGAAAGTGGCAATACCGACACGGATCATTCTGACAATTTATAATACCGACGTTCTTAATAGTGACAGTTCGTAAGCTCAAACCTTAGAATGCCGAAAGCCCGCATGTTTCGACAAATAATGCCGACAATTCCTGCTATCAACAACCGGAATCCCGACATCCGCGACTCTCGCCAATACCGACAGATGGCGTGGTATTTTAGATTTATTTAGCTTTTAATAGTTTAGATGCGGTTTTTTGCAAAAATATCAAAATTATAATTTTGTTAACACCCTTGAATTCGAAACTTTTAAATAAGGTGAAACGATGGAATTTGCTTCATAGCCTGGAGCTGATCGAAAGAGGTATAAGAGACTAGTCCCGGAAACCGCATGTGTGTAAAATGGCCATGCCGCGCCCAGGGCGGGCGCGCTGTAAGGAAATTAGGGGCCCTTGCGCAACTTGGTGATAGGTGTCAGCTAGAAGCGGGTAGCACTGTAGATTTAATAGAATGCAATGAAAGTATAAATAGAGGAAAATTTCGAGATTTTCTATGTAAATAGTCCAGGAAAATATACCTTGATATTACTATAAAATTAATAAAATTGAGCAAATGTATAAATATGACCTCGTTTTAACTTGGTCTCGGCAAAAAAAATGTGTTTATTAAGCTCAGGCAATTCGATCTGATACCAAAACCCCGCTATAAAGTTAAAAAGTAAGCAAAAGTATGAAGCTAGTAATTTCAACATTTCCTGGGTAAAAATATTGCCAGAATTGAAAAACTCCGAGTTAAAATAACCAATTTACATGCTCCTTTAAAAAGAAACTAGCCACAAATAGCCGGCTGCAACCGCCGAAAGAGAGAGCACCCGAACACTCGAATTTCATCAAAAATATTCCCTTTTATCACCCGACGAACGTTCGGCCCGTGTACGAGCGGATCGAAAAGCTATCAATAACAGAGTGTCCCGGAGATAATCCTGAATAATAAGGATTACCCGTTTTCTGTTATTGTTAGGTCACCGTTAGTAGACATGTTCTGCGCTGGTCTATGAGCGCCCAAAGCTGGAATAGAGTTGCAGGAACTTTGCAGCTACAGTTGTTTTCGGGATTGCTAGCCGGAATGCCGAGAGTCAAAATGCCGACAATCAAAATGCCGACGAGTCAAAATCCTCGACAGAAAAATTCCCAAATTTTGGGTCGAAGTTGCAAGAATGGCAAAAAATTACAGTAACAATATTCTGGGGATTTTTGCTGATAATGCCGACGGCCGTAACGCCGAAAGTGAAATACCGACGATAAAAATGCCGAGGGTCAAAATGTCAATAATCAAAATGCCTACAGCAGAGGTCCAAAATTTTTTGGGTGAAGCTGCAAGAAAAGAAGAGGTACAGTACCGGGGTTCGGGGATGTCCAACCAGAATATAGACTGTCAAAGCGCCGACAGTAAAATGCCGACAAGCCAAAACTGCGACAACGAAATACCGACATTCGAAACGCCGACAGCAAAATTTCTTCGGGGATTTTTAGCAAAAATTCGAACAGCTAAAAACCGAAAACCAAGACACGGACAGAGCAGAATCAAATAACGACAGCCAAAATGCCGACAGCAAAAAGGTTACAGAGTTACCGATCATAAATTTTAATAAACACATATAATCTAATAGTTATAAAAACTTTTGAGATAAAAGCTCTATGCATTGCAATCATTTTCTATGCAAAATCCAGACGGGAAGCTCATAAAAACGCACATAAAACCTCAACGCCAAGGCACCGTCGATGACTCATCATGTTTGCTTCACCGGCTAGCGCCTTTGGCCGTCCGCCAATGCAAAATAGTAAACCCCACCGGACCAGGGTCAAAATTTGAAAGATCCGATCCATCGCGCGGGCAACCGAGCGCGCGTAGGCTATCCCCCGGTGAGCAGACCTGCTCTTCCTCCTCCTTTCCCCGTGCCGCTTTCAAATTCTCTCATTTCCGCACGCTAAATCCCAACTTTCACCCCCAACAACAGCTCTGGCCGAGCCTTCCCGCGAGCCTTGCACGCTATTTCGCGCCCCTGTCGCGCGTGAGGGGCCGGGTTGCCAACCCATTATTCCCCCTTGCTGGCCGGTCAGACCCGCAGAGTCCCCTCATGAAATTTCACGTGTAATTCGCTGCGACAGGTTTCGGGTGAAAAACTGTGTTTTGAGAGCTGTGCGCATTTTAGGGCGGTTTTTTGGGTATCTATTTGTTGTTAAGGAACAAAAATGTTGCAGAGATCAAATTTAGCATAAACTGTAGTTTTCTTTTCATGGATTATCAACTTTAGCTTTGGAAAAAGCCGGATCACGCTAAATTTTGTAAAGAAAGACGAAGAAGTCGTTGCAATAACGGAGCGTTGCGTAGCTGGGCATATCCGCGCGTAATTGATCCTGTTTTTAGATTTTTCCTACTTTATAAAGTTTTTAAACTCTGATTTTTCGCGATTTTGCTCTTTAAAGAAAGTAACAAACTTTAAAAAAACATTTTTTTCAGAATGGACTCTGACGAGGAGTTTTTCTCGGCCTCCTCCGGCGATGAGCAAGATTTTCCGAAGAAAGAAGTCACAAAGCGTGGGTTTTGCTTCTTGGGTATATGTCGGCTACGCGGGGGGGAAAATTTTACGCGGGGGGGACGGACTATTGGGGCCGAGCTAACTATTTTTTTGCGTTTCTTTTTGCTACAAACAAAACTCTTAGTATATTTTTTGACGCTCTGTCGAATGGCACTAAACAAATTTTGTAAAAATGTCGAAAATGTCGAAAATTTGATTTCCGTCTATATCCTCCATGAAAACAACGTTTAATACTTGTTTTTTGTTATAACTATTTTATATTACATTATTTTGAGCTAAAATTAAAACTCTTAGTATATTTTTCGATGCTCTATCGAATGGCATCTTTAAAATGTCGAAAAAATGGCGCGAATATTGAAAAACAGCCGCTCAAACCGATTTTCAAAGCTTATTTTTGTATTTGCCATAACTTTTTTATATTACACTAATTTTAGCTAAAACAAAAACTCTTAGTATATTTTTCGATGCTCTATCTAATGCCGTTGCGAAAATTCGGAGAAAATAACGAAAACGTCCAAAAAGGCCTGCCTGTCCCGTCCCCCCCGCGTAAAATTCCCCCCCCCCCCGCGTAGCCGACATATACCTGCTTCTTGTAATGTCTATTTTGGCCCTCGGAGATGCATTTTCAAATTTATATATGTTTTTTAGCTTCTACCCCACCTCCACAGCCTAAATCTGTCGAAAAACCGAAGGATGAGCCCAAGAAAATAGCGGAACCTGTGAAAAAAGAGGTCCATCTTGAGGAAAAACCGAAGGAGGAGCCCAAAAAAGACTGTCGAGCCTGTGCTTATCGAAGAAAACGTGAAGGTTGAGATACGAAAAGGTTCATCTGACGAGTCAGGTAGTTTTTTATCTGGAAACTGTATAATTTCCACCTCCAGAAGCTTCGATAACGATCAACGAATCGGAGAAGGAGAGCCAATCCAGCGAGGATTTCGTGGTGGCCGATATTCCGCAGCCCATCACTTCATCGGGTATTAAAAATAAGATTGCTTGATTAAAGAAACATTTTTAGAATCCGGCGACAGCAAATCTTCCAGCAGCCGAAGCGCTGAAAAGGAGGGTTCAAATTCGGCAGATGATGATGCGGAAGCGACGGCGGATGGTTGGGAGGATTGGGATTGTGAGTTTATCTTTAGTTTTTGATATTTAACTTCCAAAACTGTAGTGTAGGAGAATGTGGCGTTAAATTTGGCCAAATCTAAGTTCTAGATACGTCATAAGATTAATTACAACGTTAAAACTCGCATTAATAGTTTTTTTCAGCCGAAGCTCCAGAAAAAGAGGCCAAAGACGAGAAGAAGGAAGCTAAAAACGGCAGCCAGCGACAAGAATCCACCGAGGAAGAGGACACGAATTGGGACTGGGGCACGGAAGGCTGGAAGGAAGAGAAGTAAGTTCAATTAGTGACTTTGGTGCAATAAAACGTGTCTTTAAGCGTTTAAGGTTGCTAAACAATTTTTATAGGCCTTCCGAGCCCGTAAAAGAGGAAAAGAAGGGCCCGCTGAGGCTGGGAAAGCCCGCTGCGGCAAGCGATCCAATCGGCTGGGGTGGATTTGCTAACGTAATCGGTTAGTCCTCACTTTCAAATTTTTGTATTTCAATTTATTGTAGGAAAAAGCTTTTCCTCGGCGGTGGAGAGCACCTTTGGACTACCCAGTGCTGAGGAATTTGCTCAACAAGCGAGCATAGCTGATGAGAGAGCTGAAGCCGAAGAACTGGCCGAGAAGGAGAAGCCGCCGAGGAGCGCTTTTGAAGCCCTAGCAGGTTTGCGTTTATCATAATAATGTTAGTATAATAACTTTTCAATTACTTAAACGATTACTTTGCCTTTTTAGAAGGCCCGAAGCCTGCCCCGGTCCCGGCTTTCGGCCTATTTTCCGGGCTTGTTGCTGGCGGTCTAGACGCACTGGAAGCTATCGGAAAGAAGACGTTCGAGACGCTGACCGTTAAGGATAAGGTGGTCTTAAGAACTCACTTAATTATATATATTTTTAGGCCGGAAGAAGCCGTCTTTTCTTCGATCAATCCAGCGAAGAACCGCTCTCGGACTTGTTGAAACGAATCAAAGACGAGCAAGCCCGTTCCCAGCAGCAAATACGGTAAGAACATACTTTTTTATTGATTTATGCTTTAATAGTTTTGTGATTATTCTAAGCTATTAAGGTACCTTTTTAGCGCCGTCGCCGACCGACCGCTCGACTTTTTCACGGCCATTGGCGAGACGACAGCAATGCAGAATATCGAGGCCCTTGAGCTGCTGACAGGAGCAAGTGGAATCCCGACAAATTCCAAGTAAATTTAGTAATTTTAATTATAGCTCGTTTTTAGAAGTGTCAACGTTCTCCTCGAGCAAATCATCCCGAAATCGATGCCGACCGCTGTCGATTTTACGCGTGAATTCCGGCGATTTTTGAAGAATATTTGTTCCCTGGACCCGTCGCCGGTTTTGAAGATGCATGAACGCGTCAGTTTTGTTTTTGGAAACTACAACTTTCTGTTTTTAACTATAACCATGAAGTTTTCGGCATTTTTAGGCCTCAAAAACACTTGCCGAGGCTAAGGATTTGGAGCCAAAAGAAGCCTACACAAAGTCACTATCAGCTTTGGTGACGATAACTGAAGCTTTTGTGCAGGTAATCAAGTTATCGTTGATGTTGATGGACTAGTGTTTTTATCAATACCAGTAGGCTGCTGTTAGCATTCTCTGATGAAAATATGGCAGAGACTATCATATAATATTGTTTATTTTCAGCTCCTCGCCAAGGTCACCCAGTTGCGATATTCTGCCGGTGACAAAGTGCCCACCGACGGCTTCATCCAATTCTGCAGCGTGCTCAAAGGGGCGCTCGCCGAGTTTGAGAACGTTTCCAGCGAGTTGCCGGCCGGTCAATACTTTGTGAGTTTTTGCGCAAGTCGGCGTGAGAGTTGCTTATCTGGCTGTACGATCGCGGGAACACACACGACCCTGAAAAAGCGTGCTATAATCTGGTGTGTAGATTTTTGCCACAAGAAATTTCGGGGATAAAATTAGGGAATAGAATGCGCTTTCCACACCCATTTTTTAGTGAATTCGGGTCGTCTTTTTGCGGAAAGAAATTTCGCAAGAAAAATTCGCGAATAGCAGCATTTTCGAAAACCTAGATTTTTTGGTTAATTCAGAGTGTCGATCGCCGCATAAAAAAGCCGCACTGAATTCCAGGTTTCAAACTTTCAGTTTAAATTTAAAGAAAATTTAATTTTGAAAAACGCGTTTTTTTAATTAATGAATTGGATTCGCCCGAATATTCCGTGCAAATTTCTGCGGCAACAAATTCCGCAAGGCAGAGAACGGGAGATTTCAAAATTTTCTCTCTTGTCCAGAATTTCTAAATAAATTTTGCAAGACATTTTTTTTACAGGGCGAAGACGTGGCCACGCGGTATATGGTCGACTGCCAATCTGCCCAAGAACTCCTCGAGCGCATCTTCCGACTTTCCGTTACCGTACTCTGTGCATAATTTTGACAGTTTTTTACACAATAATTGATTTTTTTGTGAAATTATAACCCCTCAAATACCGATAATGTGGCATTATTATGCCCGCGTATGCCATTTCCGGTCTTCATCAATGTATTACGGTCCTTGAATTCGTTTAACTAGCTTTTTCCTCTCGATAATCGCAAGCTTCTACCCCAGTGCCTCTGTGTTAACCCCGGGAATATGTGATATTTTTAGCATTTTTGCGAGATAGTACTTCTTTTTTGCTGTGCCTTTGCGTCGGATTTTTGAATAAATTTTTATGATTTAATTTGATTCTTTTACGTATTTTTAGTGAGGCAATCTCTCATCGATCTCTGTATTTTTTCGAGGAGTTTCGAATTTATGCAGAAAATGAGTATACAAATACAGGTATTCTACGATTTATGGCAAAATATTAAAAAAAACTTGTTCTATCGGAATTTTTCACGATGCGGCCTGTTTTTGAACTTTGATTTACTTGGAAAATAGCTTTTAGCATTTGTTTCGTGGAAAGATACGGTTTCCGGTTGAACCCGATGATAATAATTGTTTCCCTCTCAAGCTCAATACTAGTAAAATTCCAGGTAATGAACTTCCTGCGGACGGCCGCCTCGCTGGCGTCCAACTCACCGGCCGCCCAGCAGCTGGTCCAGAATTTGGCAGGGCGCACGGCTGCTATGTTCCAGCGAGAAGCCAAAGATCTCGAGGTATGTAATTACCTCAAATTATGACATTTTTATTTCTTAAAATGTACGGTTTCAAAAAAAAGGGCTTACTACTTTTTAATTTTAATTCGATTAAGCCCAAGAAATTATGTTTTTAGATAAGCACCATCAGCGAGTCCGCGCTGAAAAGCTTGATTCTGCTCGACAGTAATGCGGCGACGTCACTCTACAAAGTACTTAATTTTACGAAGCGAAAATCGGGCTTTTTTAGAACTCTGCCGGCTTCCAAGTCATCTACAGGCCCACACGAAAAGTGCTGCTCAAAACGCCAAATGAAGCCGAGGGCAAAATCATGGCCAACCGGCTGAATATGCTGTTTGGTGGGGTGAATGAAGGTAATTATCGATTTCTTAATAAAAATGATGGTTTCTAAGATCCACTGAAGCCACTCACCGACGCCGAGTTGGTCAAGATTGCCGGGATGGCGCTGAAAAAACCCGGATTGGAGTGAGGTGGGGGGATCTAGGGATGACTTTGTTTTAAATTTAATTTCAGGTACATCTGGCTTGCGCGCTCGGCTTGGTGCGCACGTTGAAGAGCAGCTTCCAGCAAAATGGGCTCGTGTGAGTTACTGTAATTTTGGATTTTGTTCGTTTGGCTTTAAAGAGCTCTGAAAATTCCCAAGTTGCCTTGAC
The DNA here is from genome assembly GCA_958295435.1 of Mesorhabditis spiculigera. Taxonomy (NCBI): domain Eukaryota; kingdom Metazoa; phylum Nematoda; class Chromadorea; order Rhabditida; family Rhabditidae; genus Mesorhabditis; species Mesorhabditis spiculigera. Next base: position 33,203 of record CATQJA010001844.1, on the reverse strand, counting down.
TAGCCGACGTCTTCGAGAGTTCAGCTATTTGCGGCCCTCGCCCCTGAAGATTCCTATGCGATATTTGCTAGCCTAGGTTTTCCAAACGATCAGCTGCTTTCAAGCGTCATTTAAAACCGGATTTTCAGGTTGGTGAACACGCCAACGGCCGACCCGAATTCTGCCGTTTTTCCGCTTCACATCGCCTGCGAGCATAATCAGGTAATCATAGTTTGGCTAGCATTAATCTTAAAAAATAAAAAAAAGCATAATGATTATGAGAATAATTTTTTTTCAGTACGAAGCCGCAATGCTCTGCATCTCTGCCGGGGCCAAGCCCGAGAAGCTCGGGTCGAGGGGTGAGACGGCCTACCATGTGGCGGCGCGAAGCGGGGATTTACGGCTAATGCAGGTATGGTAGAGTTACGGTATTGAAGTCGTGATTTAGGCATTGTTAGCCTACAACTCGGCCGAAGCCATCAGGGTCTGTGTTGATGCTGAAGATTTGCACGGGTTTACGCCTTTGCAAGAAGCCATTCGACATGAGAATTTTGATGGGTTGAAGGTGAGAGTGAGAGCGAGAGCGAGAGAGAGAGAGCGTGCGAGAGAGCGAGAGACATATTTTGAATTTTTCAGAAAATCCTTTCCGACCTACAAGCCTGCCGCAACGCCAAGAAGCAAGTCCTCGGCTGCCTGGTTGGATATCAAATCAAAAACTACGAGAACTGGAAATAGTAAGTTTTCGGAATCCTGGTCCTTTATATACATTTTCCAGTATCGCGCAGCTGATCTGCGCCCCGCAGCTCGATTGGCTGATCCAGATGAACAGCGCCGGCGACGCGGTGCTGCACCTGAAGCTGGAACCGGATGTGGGTTACGGTAGATCGGTGCAAAAAATTTTATTCAGGTTTTGCGTGTGATCTGCTCGTACGCCGATTCCGGAACTTTGGAGCTACCAAATGGGCGTGGGATGACACCGCTACAAGCCGGTAATTAGATCTGAAATTGGGGCAGGTCGGCAGGGATTTTTGGGGGATTTAGTAATATAAAATTCTCTTCTATAAATGTGCCACAACCTGGAGAAATAGCTACAGTGTTTCTACAGTAATTTTAAGCTACTCTTTTTTTTTAGCTATCGCGCGCGACGATCTGGCCGCTTGCGTGTGTTTCGTGTCCTTTGGAGCCGACGTGAACAAGCGAACGCAAGAGTCCTGTATCCAGTTGGCATTAAAGGTAATTTACACATTAGTTAAAGACCGTATTTTGTACAGTATGCCAGCCCAACAATTCTGCAACTGCTGATCCTGCTCGGGGCAAAGATGGAGGGCAACGACTCGCAGCTGGTCAACCAAAGGGATAAAGTTTACATGTGGGTTTGGTTTCGAAATATACGTGATAAATTTAAGAGTCGTGTCACAAAATGTTATCGTTAAATTAAATTTTGTAAAAATCGGATTTTTAGCGAGCAAATCCGGAAAATGTTCAGTGGAAAATTGGAGCCAAGTTTGGATGCCGCGATGAGAGCCCATTTGCTATCTGGTAATTATTTTTCATATTATCGTTTTTACCACGATACCTTACGTTTTCTCATTCAGAGAATACGATCCGGATCCGTGACGCCCTTCTGAATACCGTACCTTCGAACAAACACCTCGCCATTTCTCTGGACGGTGGTGGCATTCGAGGACTGGCTGAGGCTCAGGTATCTAGATGTAACGTATTTTTGTATTCGTACAATATATTGTGTTGTACTCATACGAATTACGTTACGTCAAGGAAAATTATCATTCAATTTTTTTTATTTTTAGATGCTCTTCGAACTCCAGCGCATCTTAGGTGACTCGTTTTTGCCAAGAATCGAATGGCTGGGAGGTAAAAAATTCTTTGTCAATTTTTATTGATTTTTAAGGTACCAGCACCGGGTCGATTCTAGCCATCGGCTTAGCGCTTGGCAAATCACCACAAGATTGTATCAGATTGTATCTTCGTTTCAAGGACGAGGTTTTTAGGGTGAGAAGAACTTTTACCATAATTTAATTCGGCTGTCTATTTTAGTTGAGTTCGATTACACAAGAGAATTAATTATCTTTAGGGCGATAGACCGTACTCGGAGCAGAACCTCGAGAAATGCCTTCAAAATGAATTCAAGCTGAACGGCCAGGAGTTGAGGATGGTGGACGTCAAGAAAAAGTAGGCCTAATTGATTACGGCATTAGTTCAGTACTTTAGACTCCTCGTGACGGCCGCTCAAACAGACGTCAGCCCAGCGGAAATTGTCGTATTCCGTAGCTACCAGCTGCCAAATGAAGCGCCGAAAAGCTATAAGAGCCTCGGGTCGGCGAGCGAGTTGAAGCTCTGGCAAGCTGCCAGGTGTTCGAGGTACGGTAGCTGGGACAAGGGGTTTAAAAACGGTTTGGAAAAGAGATTTGGCTCCAGTTTCCATTAGTTGCCGTTTCCCTAGGGTTCTTTCCTAACTTGCTTAATAAATTAAGGGGCGCACGATGTTTTTTCAAATTTCTTTGAAAGGCGCTAGCAAGGCATGACGATGGATTTTTGGATCCGTCCCTTTAAAACCTTTTTTTTTCAGCGCAGCCCCCACCTACTTCTCGGCCCCCCACGGCTGCTACATGGATGGCGGCCTCATTGCGAATAACCCGACCTCGGAAGTATTGTCTGATATTCAAGTGATCGATGTGTTGGGACCGAATAAGGTATCGTAACGGAATACCGTAACCCCATTTTCAGGTGAAACCGGCCGCTTTTCTGTCGTTGGGTACTGGAATTCCGCCAACTCGTCGAGTCGGCGAATCCACTCCTGATGCCGGGATCCTCGCTACGCTTATGGCCAGACTGAACGTGACGGTGGTGCACACGCTGCATATGTTGACGGAACAGGTCAGAGAGAGAGAGGATAGAGAGATAGAGAGAGAGAGTGAAAGAAAACAGTCTGTTTTCTAGATTTCTGCGGCCAACGGCGTCGTCGTCAGCCGCTCAGCCGGCTTCTGCCTAGCCATGGGTATTCCATTCTTCCGCTTCTCCCCGCCACTTGCGTTTGATATTGAACTCGATGCCCGGGATGATAAGACGCTAATCGAAATGATGTGGACGTCGAGGGTAATAAAAGAAATAGATTATTAATGTAAAGTGGTAATGTAATTTAGAAGATGATAGAGTAATTGCTCAAATGAGCTAAATTAGTTAAAGTAATTTAGTAAGGCCTGTTTCGACCCTTTGTCCAAGACAGGCAAAACATTCGCTAGGGTCGGGTCTCCTCAGTTGGAAGCCCTAGCGGACAATAAAATAGTAAAATTATATGGAAAAAGTATCTATAAGAAGGAAAATTGGTTCGGGAGTGTTAAGAAATTATATTTTGTGTTTCGGGGAAGTGGTTTTTCATTTCTTTTCTGCTTGCTACAGCCTAGTCTGCTGATTCGATTACGCTAGGTAAAGGATGGCATAGTAGCGGCGTGTAGTCTACGGGCGGGAATTATGGCAAGAGAGCTAAGAAAAGTAAAAACGGAAGGGAAATGTAGGAGTGAAAAGGTTAAAATGAAGAAGAAACTATGTAAGAATTACGAAAGTAAATGTTGAATATTTTTATGATCACAATTGTGTTTAATGCCAAGTACTGGGTATTTGGTAAAGACTTTTTTGCATAGACTAAGTAGAATAGGTTTAGGATATCCGTTATTTTGTAAGTGCGATATGAGTTGGTTAAGGTGCTTAGTAAAGGAAGTTTGTTCTGAGCATTTACGTGCTATTCTAATAATTTCTCCTTCCACGCAGCCAGGGGGCGTAGCCAGAAAAAAATTTCGGGGGGGGCCCCGAAAAAATTTTAGCGAAAAACTCAAAAAATTAACGAGAAAACAGCGCCGCAGGCGAAAAATTTTGGGAAAAGAGGCTATATAGTTCTACAAATAGCAGTAAAAGTGAAAAAATAGCGCCGCAGGCAGCAAAATTTTTGAGAAAATAAAAATCATAAGGGTCCCCCCTTATGAAATTTTCGGGCCCCGGCCGATTTCGGGGGGGGCCCCGGGCCCCCGGGGCCTGTATTACGCTACGTCCCTGCACGCAGCCATGTTTTATAGCATATGAGATATTAGATCGATAATTAGGAAGGCGTGTAACCTTAAATTTGTAGTCATCAACCTTATTGTAAAGTTCCGTATGAATTTTATTGTTAACATTGAAGATTCTGAGGTCTAGAAAGTTACCACTTTTGTTATCTACGTTAGTTTGCTCTAAAGTTAATTCGATAGGGTAAATTTCCGACAAGAATTCTTCAATATTAACACCATTTTTATATAGAATGAGTATATCATCCATATATCTATGTCCAATAACATTGTTAGTAGCATTATCTTTAAGATATATGTATTCGTAATAAGTTAATGTTAGATCTGCAATCATTGGGCTACAGTTTTGCCCTTGTGGTATGCCTTGTTTTTGCTGGAATAATAGTTTTTTTATAGGTAACAAAACTATTATTTAGGATATAATTGACCAAATAAATTATTTCTTTCTTACCATAGATATCATCACCGTTTGATTCATTAGTATAATAACATGACTTGTAGCCTAATTTTATAAAACTTTTATGAGCATTATTGAAACATATTTCTATTATTCCATTAATTGCTCTGGTAACGATATCGTGTGGCAAGTTAGTAAATAGGCTACTAAAGTCTGCTATATAGATATTATTTTTATCTCGATTATCTAGCAAGCTAACTTGGTTAGAATTGTCTATAGACCAATATACTGTTTTGTTAGTATTATTTGCTATCACATGACAATATCTTTGAAAATGTTGTCTAATAAATTTCAATAATCGATGTAGGTTAATGGAAATAGGTTTTATCGAACTATTATAGGCGCCAGTAATATATCTGAATTTTATAGGATTTTTGTGGAATTTTGGTATCCCGTATATCTTTGGTAGAATTGGCTTTTCGGGAAGATTAATTTTAAACAAATGATGTGTATCAATATGCCGTTTAATTATCTCTGTTTGATTTTCGGTATTATAGGGGATGTAGGTGATGTTACCACTGGGTTGGCCGTTTTGTATTCCCATCTCTTTATCAATGAATTGTTGATAAAGATAAGGGCATATTATCGCAAAGTTAGAAGTAGCTTTATCTACACTTGTTATGATAAAATTACTTTGTAACACACGTAACTCCTTCCAGTTTAATGTGGTAGTGACAGTTTTTGAGCATTGCGAATAAATTTTCTCAATAATATCGCTACCTATAGTCTCGATAAACCGATTTTTGGTAATTTTAGCAATTTCTTTGGCAAAATTTTTGGTTAATTTGATGGATTTCCTATCAGATGGACAGATATTAGGACGAAACTTGGTACCTAATTGGAGTAAGGTAGAGGTATCTGGGAAATATTGAGCTAACGAGGTGCTATCTCCAGTAAGAACATGTTTTTGGCTGCCGTATTCTATTGTATTTTTGTTATTTTGGTATTTATAACAATGTCGGCAGAGGGGTGTGTTATGGCTATCACTAGAATTGTTAAGCTGATTCAGGTATTTGTTATAGTTAAATAGCATTTGTCCTAGATTAGGTCCAAATTGATAGGTAATTTGAAAGTCATTATTAAATTCAAATTTTTGATTAATCAAATAGTTGTTGATAATTTTTTTGCAATTAATTTTTCTCAATACTAGGGTCAAAATATGGTATTTTTAGACGTATCTTAGGATATTTTTGTGGGATTTGACCGTATTTTTAGGTTTTTGGAATTTATGAATTGTAGCTGTAGCTAGTGCTTTGACTATTGGATTATGATGTTCCAAGTATGGAGTTAATTTTGAGTATAATTTTTAGGTAAATTATGGGTAAGGTTTCTAATATCGCTTGGGCATAATTCGGTAATTTTATATTGATTAAAGTCAAAGCTGTAATTTTTATTTTTGTTTTTATTTTTTCTAGTACCCCTGTTACGGGGTGGTGGTTTGATTTTAAGCGAAAAATATGGTGATTGATTAGTGAATTTTCCATTAGGATTGGAAATAACTCCGTACCCTTTAATTTTATCGTTAAGTCCGAACGGATATGCGGTGTTTAGAAGTTTAATCCAATACAATTCTTTATCAGTTCGAATTTGATTATCCTCATTTTCAGCATGATCATCCAAAATATGTATGTAGAACATATTATCAGGCCGTCCATTAGGAAAATGGGTTCGATAATGTTCATACATAAATCCAGATTTTTTGCTTTTAATAGAGTATTTATGACCACACATACGCTGAGTGACTTTTCGTGAGGTTTCTCCAACATATTGTAGATTACAAATCTTGCAAGTGAGACAATAAACCACGTATCTAGTTTGACAATTAGGGTAATTGTATTGGTTAGTTCGTGTGTAATAGTTAGTAGAGTTACTATGTATAATAGCTTCACATTCTAGATCTTTACAAGTAGAACAGTTGCGTCTATTACACCTAGTACCTACGTTTTCACTATATTCTTTATCGATAAAATTCATTTTTCTACCAACTTTAGTTGCTAAGTGCTCAATTTGCCCGAAATAAGGAATACCAGAAAAAGATTGAGATGTATGAGCACGTCTGAGTATACCAATGGGGTCCGACGTTAGAATACCCAATGGTTTGGTCGTAATTTACGCTTCATCAGCGCCGAGCTAGGAGGCATACGATTCCCAGCGAGATGGCCGTAACAGCAAGGCGGTTGTCCAACGACCTGAACGTATGCCGACAACCTCTTAAACCAGTTCACGTCACGGCGAATTAGTAAAGTGTAATAGAAAAATTTCGCTTCTGGCTGGTACTATAATGGTAAGTGTTTTGGGAAAGAAATAAGCTAAAATCATTCTGAAATAATGTTTTGGTAGTCGGCTTAATGAGTGTTTTGGGAATGTTAGGTTGATAGAGATTAAACTAAAAGAGCTCGATTGTTTGCGGGCGTAATTAGAAGGATGGTAGTAAGAAGTATAAAAGTAAATATAGATAAAGAATACTATTTTGTGTAAATAAAAGTAAAATAGTGGTTTTGTATAGAATAAATAGAAATAAAAAAGGTGGATGAATATACCCCGAAGGGTTAAGCTCCAGGGGAGCAGAGAAGAAAAGAATAACCCCGAAGGGCAAATGCTCCGAAGAGCGGGTAAACCCCGAAGGGCAGTGCTCCGAAGAGCGGGTAAACCCCGAAGGGCAGTGCTCCGAAGAGCGGGTAAACCCCGAAGGGCGGTGCTCCAACGAGCGGGTAAACCCCGAAGGGCGGTGCTCCGAAGAGCGGGTAAACCCCGAAGGGCGGTGCTCCAACGAGCGGGTAAACCCCGAAGGGCGGTGCTCCGAAGAGCGGGTAAACCCCGAAGGGCGGTGCTCCAACGAGCGGGTAAACCCCGAAGGGCGGTGCTCCGAAGAGCGGGTAAACCCCGAAGGGCGGTGCTCCAACGAGCGGGTAAACCCCGAAGGGCGGTGCTCCGAAGAGCGGGTGCTCAGAAAGAGCGAATTAGGAAAAGAAAGAGGAGTTGTAATAGAGAAAGGACTAGGTAAAAACAGAAGAAAGAAGTAAATAGATAGGAGAAAGTATAGTCGAAAAGAATAGGTACACAATTCTTGACCCAAGTATGGGTTGCCCCTACACTATAGGTAAGAAAAGGCAATAAAAATAAAAGAAATAGATTATTAATGTAAAGTGGTAATGTAATTTAGAAGATGATAGAGTAATTGCTCAAATGAGCTAAATTAGTTAAAGTAATTTAGTAAGGCCTGTTTCGACCCTTTGTCCAAGACAGGCAAAACATTCGCTAGGGTCGGGTCTCCTCAGTTGGAAGCCCTAGCGGACAATAAAATAGTAAAATTATATGGAAAAAGTATCTATAAGAAGGAAAATTGGTTCGGGAGTGTTAAGAAATTATATTTTGTGTTTCGGGGAAGTGGTTTTTCATTTCTTTTCTGCTTGCTACAGCCTAGTCTGCTGATTCGATTACGCTAGGTAAAGGATGGCATAGTAGCGGCGTGTAGTCTACGGGCGGGAATTATGGCAAGAGAGCTAAGAAAAGTAAAAACGGAAGGGAAATGTAGTAGTGAAAAGGTTAAAATGAAGAAGAAACTATGTAAGAATTACGAAAGTAAATGTTGAATATTTTTATGATCACAATTGTGTTTAATGCCAAGTACTGGGTATTTGGTAAAGACTTTTTGCATAGACTAAGTAGAATAGGTTTAGGATATCCGTTATTTTGTAAGTGCGATATGAGTTGGTTAAGGTGCTTAGTAAAGGAAGTTTGTTCTGAGCATTTACGTGCTATTCTAATAATTTCTCCTTCCACGCAGCCATGTTTTATAGCATATGAGATATTAGATCGATAATTAGGAAGGCGTGTAACCTTAAATTTGTAGTCATCAACCTTATTGTAAAGTTCCGTATGAATTTTATTGTTAACATTGAAGATTCTGAGGTCTAGAAAGTTACCACTTTTGTTATCTACGTTAGTTTGCTCTAAAGTTAATTCGATAGGGTAAATTTCCGACAAGAATTCTTCAATATTAACACCATTTTTATATAGAATGAGTATATCATCCATATATCTATGTCCAATAACATTGTTAGTAGCATTATCTTTAAGATATATGTATTCGTAATAAGTTAATGTTAGATCTGCAATCATTGGGCTACAGTTTTGCCCTTGTGGTATGCCTTGTTTTTGCTGGAATAATAGTTTTTTATAGGTAACAAAACTATTATTTAGGATATAATTGACCAAATAAATTATTTCTTTCTTACCATAGATATCATCACCGTTTGATTCATTAGTATAATAACATGACTTGTAGCCTAATTTTATAAAACTTTTATGAGCATTATTGAAACATATTTCTATTATTCCATTAATTGCTCTGGTAACGATATCGTGTGGCAAGTTAGTAAATAGGCTACTAAAGTCTGCTATATAGATATTATTTTTATCTCGATTATCTAGCAAGCTAACTTGGTTAGAATTGTCTATAGACCAATATACTGTTTTGTTAGTATTATTTGCTATCACATGACAATATCTTTGAAAATGTTGTCTAATAAATTTCAATAATCGATGTAGGTTAATGGAAATAGGTTTTATCGAACTATTATAGGCGCCAGTAATATATCTGAATTTTATAGGATTTTTGTGGAATTTTGGTATCCCGTATATCTTTGGTAGAATTGGCTTTTCGGGAAGATTAATTTTAAACAAATGATGTGTATCAATATGCCGTTTAATTATCTCTGTTTGATTTTCGGTATTATAGGGGATGTAGGTGATGTTACCACTGGGTTGGCCGTTTTGTATTCCCATCTCTTTATCAATGAATTGTTGATAAAGATAAGGGCATATTATCGCAAAGTTAGAAGTAGCTTTATCTACACTTGTTATGATAAAATTACTTTGTAACACACGTAACTCCTTCCAGTTTAATGTGGTAGTGACAGTTTTTGAGCATTGCGAATAAATTTTCTCAATAATATCGCTACCTATAGTCTCGATAAACCGATTTTTGGTAATTTTAGCAATTTCTTTGGCAAAATTTTGGTTAATTTGATGGATTTCCCTATCAGATGGACAGATATTAGGACGAAACTTGGTACCTAATTGGAGTAAGGTAGAGGTATCTGGGAAATATTGAGCTAACGAGGTGCTATCTCCAGTAAGAACATGTTTTTGGCTGCCGTATTCTATTGTATTTTTGTTATTTTGGTATTTATAACAATGTCGGCAGAGGGGTGTGTTATGGCTATCACTAGAATTGTTAAGCTGATTCAGGTATTTGTTATAGTTAAATAGCATTTGTCCTAGATTAGGTCCAAATTGATAGGTAATTTGAAAGTCATTATTAAATTCAAATTTTTGATTAATCAAATAGTTGTTGATAATTTTTTTGCAATTAATTTTCTCAATACTAGGGTCAAAATATGGTATTTTTAGACGTATCTTAGGATATTTTTTGTGGGATTTGACCGTATTTTTAGGTTTTTGGAATTTATGAATTGTAGCTGTAGCTAGTGCTTTGACTATTGGATTATGATGTTCCAAGTATGGAGTTAATTTTGAGTATAATTTTTTAGGTAAATTATGGGTAAGGTTTCTAATATCGCTTGGGCATAATTCGGTAATTTTATATTGATTAAAGTCAAAGCTGTAATTTTTATTTTTGTTTTTATTTTTTCTAGTACCCCTGTTACGGGGTGGTGGTTTGATTTTAAGCGAAAAATATGGTGATTGATTAGTGAATTTTCCATTAGGATTGGAAATAACTCCGTACCCTTTAATTTTATCGTTAAGTCCGAACGGATATGCGGTGTTTAGAAGTTTAATCCAATACCAAGCTTTTAGTTTGAGTGAGAGAGTGAGAGAGCGAGAGAGTCAGATAGAAATAGCTAGAGTCCTAGATTTCTCAAAACACCTTAATCTGCTTTTTTAGAACTACATCAACACTCACCCCGATCTGAAGAAGCTCGTCGAATATATGCAAAAATGAGCAACCACCATATCACCAACTTCTTTTTCGCTTTTCTCACTTGCCATTTAATCCATTATACCGTGTGATATATTCATTTTTAACTAGCTTCTGTGATACTGTGTATACCCCCATCTAGCCAGAGCGTAATAATAAAGTTTTTTGCTTACTTTTTGCCTTCGATTCGCATCAGAACCTTTAGGCGCCAAAAATTAGTAGGTGTATTTTGAACAGGTCCTGAGGGGATAAAATTTTCGAAATGTTCTGAAACTTTTCGAAATTTTTGAGCCATGATTTTAACTTCTCTAATTACATTTTTGGCGGTCAGAATATCGGTTCTCCGATATGCTACTCGCATTCGCAACGCCACATTTGAACATCGCTTCGCAACGATAAGGTGCGAATTAAAATTCTGGCCGCAACTTTATTCAAAGGTAAGCTCACACGAAACGTCTCACTTTACGTTCAAGATATTCGGGCAGCCAGAGACAGCTCGGGTCAAAATCGGCGCGGGCTGCAACGTGTATCGTCATGCGGTGGCCGTCGCGGGCGACGACCAGCTCGGCTCCATCCCCTCGTCGGATGCGGTAAAGGGCGACGTTGTAGTCGGAGATCACGAGTTTTGGGTAGTTTTCGAGGAACTCAAGATGCAGCCCGCCGTCGAGATTGTTGTTCCAAGTCGCAGCGATGGTGCTGACTTTGCGCTCGCCGCGGCGCCATTCTTCGACAATCATTTCGGTGTAATCGCGAGAAGCGCGTCTTCCAGTCACCCTGAGCTTGATGTTTGGCACCTGCAGCCTCAAGTAATCCGATTGATTGGCTTGGATGCATAGGGATAGGTGGTTGACGGATGTCTGCAGCCATTCTGCCACTTCCGGACACAACGGACTCCCTGGCCGCAGAAACCCCACGGATTCGTAGTTTCCGGTTGGCTTGTGGCGCTGCAGGGGCGGCAGGGTGACGACCCTAGCATCGATATGCAATTGTTCCCCACATAGGTTGATGTCTTGAGGAACCGCGACTCCTGGATGTAGTACGAGACGACTTACAGTAGCGTTGTGGAACAACACCCGCAACGTGCTCATGCTGCGGATCCTTTTTTTGGGGTCCCCCAGGCAATACCCATCGACGGGGCGCATCGCTACTTCCGCTGATTTGTACCAGAGCTCCACATGCCAAAATTTGCGGCAGTCCTTGGCAATTTCGAACGTGTTCTTCGTTGTGTGGGCCGTCCGGAAGAAGCTTTCGATGTCCATATAGCGGAAGATGTGGTGTTGGACAGTGATGGGCAACGCGGCGAAGCTCATGATCTGGAATTTTAAGGATATCTGAATAAAGTTGGCCACGAAATATGCAAAAATGCTTGAAAAAAAGCGCTAAAAATCCTAAATTGGCTAAAATTCGACATTAAATGAAAGGTTACGTCATTTTTTGGACGCTACAATGGACTTTGAGAGAGAGCGATAGAGAAAGAGAGAGAGAGAGAGAGAGAGAGAGAGAGAGAGAGAGAGAGAGAAAGGGAGCGAGAGAGGGAGAGATTCCAAACGAAAATTTTGTAAGCTTATTATAGATCATAGATCGTGCTATTTTCGTATTACGTCGAAGTCGACCTGAAAAGTTGCATACAAGAAGGGTCCGGGTAATTACGCGCCAACCTAGAGGACAGATGCGGCCATCCGCCTGTTTGGCCCTAAAGAATTATCAACGTGATCATGTCAACTGACTTATCACCATACCCCGCGGATATTTTCATCGGTGTGTCGTTGACGGACAGAGGGAGGGGTTAGATGGGAAAGAGACAACGAGAGAGCGAGAAAGAACGAGAGAGACAGAGAGAGAGAGAGAGAGAGAGAGAGAGAGAGAGAGAGCGAGATCTAAGGATTGAAATGTAAAAGCGAGATAGCCAGATTTTGACGAATGCAAAAAATTTTCCACCTCTGCTTTTTCGTGTAATATACTATGGGGAATTTAAGCCAGGAAAGAGTCGAAAATCTTTATTCAGGCCCACAGCTAAAATATCTAATTTTAGCTTCAACATCTTCTCCGGGTATCAGGGCCTCGTCAGGTGTTGTGATCAATATTTTGCACATCGAGGTATAGGTCCGAGCCACTATCAGCACTCTACCATCAGTCCGTCGGATACGGTAGAATACGTTATCGTAGTCGGGTAGTTCAAGCTTTGGAAAATTTTCGAAAAAGGCAAGTTGTCCTGCATCATCCTGATCATTCTCCGATCCCACATCGATCGCAGTTATTTCCCGCTCTCCTCGTAGCCATTCTTCCACTACCCATCGTGCGTATATCCCCGCAGACATTGCGTAGAATTGCAGCCACATCTTTGGCACCTTCATTTGTATGAATTCCTCTTCGTGATCCGGAAGCCATACGGTGAGGAATTCCACGGAGGAGTTTATAAACTCCACGACATCTGGAGAAACTGGCTTTCTGAGGCAGTGCAATGCCACTTGGTCGTAGCTTCTGCCGGTCGGCTTATGGCGCAGCAGATCCTCCAAAGTAGCCTCCACATCGTTGATGTATAATCTCATACATCGGACGTTGTAACCGGTAGGTAGTTGGGCTTTTAGCCGATTGACGGTAGAATTTTCAAAGAGCAGCCTGAAGGTGTTGTCCTGTAATTTTTCAAGATCCGGAAATGTCAGCAGATCGAAGGGGGCGACTCCATGCCATAGCGTTTTCCAGTCGTACCGGATGTCGACGTCCCAAAATTTGTTTTTGCAGCTCTTGGCCATCTCCAGCATGGCCTTGCTCGTTATGGCTGTTGTGAAGAAGCTGTTGATGTTCATGTTGCGGAGGATTTGGTGTTGGACTTCGATCGGGAGGGCGGTGAAGTCCATGGTCTGAAATGGAATGGTATTTCGATCGAGATGGTCGTATTTGAGAGAGATAGAGAGAGAGAGAGAGAGAGAGAGAGTGCGAGAGAAGCGAGACAGAGATAGCGAGAAAAGCGTGACAGAGATAGAGGGAGAGAGCCCAAAGACCCCATTTGGCCTCTAGGCAAAGCAAAACAAGATATGTACTGCAGATTTACGCCGGAAGAACTGGCGTTGCGACAGATGGCGACCTCGTTTTCGTTCAAAAATGGGACAGCAAAAAAGATTACCCTGTGTAGGTGTTAGCCAATTTATCTGCGTAGCCCACGGATATCTTTGATCCCTCGGAAACGTCAACTATTTTACCTATCAACCAGATATAGCATAGCTAAAATATTAATTACATCAAAGAGGTGGAAAACATATTCATTTTAATAAACCTAATCCTAAAACATAATTAAAATACACATTAATGACATTTATACCCCAATTAAATTTAAAATGACCCGTGGTACAAAACACTACAGTTTGCCCTCACTATCTGTGGTACGATCGTCAATCTGTCGACAAACTGCAATTGGTTCAAAACAAAATCTCATCTCATAACTACTTATAAAAATAAAATACTACAGGGGAATGAAAGTGTAATAAATTTAATACAATATTAAATCATATACATCAATACATTCTTCTAGTTACCATAAATATCCCAAATTAATATAATTCTATAGCGGTTCCCTACTGAGGAGTCCTTGCCGCTAACTTATGCTCGTCTAAGTTAAAAGGAGAAGGAAAAGGAAATTAGCTGCCCCATTATTCCTTCTACTCATTAGCCTATGCAGACAACTCGGGTTAACCGTAAGGTTAAGTTTCGTGGTTCTTCGGAACCAAACCCCTCGCTTTTTAGGTTCACTTGTGCGCTTAGTTGGTTCTCTGATTTGCCATTCAACTTCAGTTGTGGGGTTCTGGGTCCGAGTGACCCTTACTACCAGGTTCACCTGGTTTTACTTTATTACTCTTCTTCTTATCTAACTCTGTTAAGAGTTATTTATTCATTCTTATACTTTTCTATCCCAAGTCAGGGAAGGAGAGAGAGAGAGAGAGAGAGAGAACGGGAGAGAAAAGCGAGACAGCCTGATATCAAGGCTGTAGGAGCGAGAGAGAAAGAGAGACACAGTGAACCTAAAGACCTTCCAATTTTTCGCTTTGGATTTTCTGATTTGCTGTTGTTATTTTAATGAATAGTCACATCACTTTATTCAATCACTGCCGTACACAAAACTTGTTATTTCTCGTCGAACAGCATCACTGACGATGTACACCCGGTCGGGGGTAGCGACCTGAGCCCACCCGCCATAGTCATTGTCGAGCCTCACGATCAGCACTTCCCCATCAATCCGTGTGATCCGGTAATATACATTTCTATATTCTGGCAGCTCGAGTCTCGGGTAGTTTTCGAAGAATTCAGGACGAAAACCGTCATCCAGGACACTGAACGCTGCAACGATGACAGAGCGGACTTGGCGATTACCTTGAAGCCATTCAGCAACCACGAATTTTGCGTATTCGTCTATACGTGTGTCGTTATCGGGTTTTAGGTCTATCCAAATGGTTGGCACCTTCAGCCCCAAGTATTCCCATTCGAGCGTCGGGGAACATACTGTGATGGAATCGACGGATGAATTCAGGAACTCGACGAGTTCTGGAGAAATCGAGCCCACCGGCTCGACCAATTTGACGCTTTCGTAATTTCCGCGTGGTTTGTAGCGTTTCAGAACCGGCAGTGCAATGTCGTCGCCGTGAACAGATATTTTTTTGCTACGCAGGTCAATGTCGAGAGGCATGTGAGCTCCTAGCCGATAACCCCGGATCGTGGCATTGTGGAAGAGAAAGCCCCAACGGATAATACATAACTTCTCATGCCATGTTCTTCGCCAGTCGTAATCGAGATAAACATCCCAATTTTTGTCACGACAGCTCTTTGCCAACTTCCAAATCGTCTTGGACGTTATGGCCGTCTTGCAGAAGGTTTTGATGTCCATGCTTTGGAGGATGCGGTGCTGGACTCTCTGGGGAAACGCGGTGAAATCCATGTTCTGAAAAGTAATTTTTTTTTTTGCTAAACAGAAAGACACGGAGAGAGAGAGAGAGAGAGAGAGAGAGAGAGAGAGAGAGAGAGAGAGAGAGAGAGAGAGAGAGAGAGAAAGAGAGAGAGAAAGAGAGAGAGAGAAAAGAGAGAGAGAGAGAGAGAGAGAGATAGAGAAAGCGAATAACAGGAATAGAACCAATAATATAAATTAAACCGACCATATCTGCCTTTTCGTCCACTTCCGGTTGCTCGAAGCCTTGCTTTCCCTGAAAATTCCCTATTAACGCCAGACAACCCACAATTTTGATAGACGACTGGTATTTCTGGTTTTTAAAAACCACGACCGAAGCTTTTATGAAAATGTACGTCGAAGCTACCTCGTTCGGACTTGTTGGGTGCGCTGGGATGTTAAGGAAGCCCAGGTTCGTAAGTAACTTAGCAAAACGGCCGTAAATGGCCGTCTTGCAGAAGACTTTCATGTAAATTATGGCTTGGAGGATGTGATGTTGGAGCAACTGATGAAACTCGGTGAAATCCATGTTCTGAAATGTAATGGTAATTAGGTGAAAATCTTCGCGAAAAAAATGGTGAGGAAGCGGCCGTTCAAGGTTGAGTATCTTCAACACAATTGCTAAATATGGCGGAGACAAGAGAGAGAGAGAGAGAGAGAGAGAGAGAGAGAGAGAGAGAGAGAGAGAGAGAGAGAGAGAGAGAGAGAGATGATGAGAGAGAGGGAGCGAACAAATGAGCGAGGGAGAGTAAGCGAGCGAGGGAGAGCGAGGGAAGAGAGCTAAATCACAAAAAAACTAGTAAGAACTTTAAGGATTGTAGATAATTCGCCGCATAAAATTGAAAGGCCGGCCTGACTACACCTGGGTAAAACGATTGAAATTAATCCCGGAGAAATTATGCAAACATGCCAACGACAGATGTTATCGGTTTTTATGCAGTCTGACCCCAAAAAATGTTGCTGTGGGGCTCGAGGACATATTATTTCGAGAGAGGGAGAGAGAGAGAGAGAAACCAGAAATCAGATAATTTACTTCTTTTTATTTACAATAAATATATTTGTGGAGGTTTTGCGGCTCGTATTTGGCTGTTCCTTGACCCCCGTTGAGGTCAATTCCATGTTTTTCGGCCCTCGCAGGAAGATAATCGTCAAGATTCTGAAAACATATCCATTAGCTAGTTTGGATTTTACCGAATTTAAATTTTTAGTATAATATTAATCTCTGAAAAAAGTTGACTCACGAATTATACGGCAAGTATAGAAAAGTCCAATTTGGGCCGACCATTAATGTCGTGAGGGTGGCGAGATGAGTTCCGAGGAATATTTGGGCCAATGTTTGAAAGAATTGCGCCGCCAGGATAATGAGGATATATACGCTTGAAGCGAAAACAAGCTAAAAACTCATTAACGTATCAACTACTGTGGCGTACCATTAATGAGAGAAGCAATGTAGAATTTTTTCTACGCGGTAGATTGCCGAAATGCTAAAAAAGTTGAAAATTATTGCGAGGTTTTCTAGGAGTCTCTGCTAGCTTTTCTCCTTTCGCGTTATTTTCTTAAGAATTTCTCTTGACTAGTTCTATATCCCAGTTTCCCTAATGATCTTTGCTAGCATCCCCTTACTCCATTTTTCTAAGGATTTCTGCTAGCCTGCCCCTCACACCGATTTCCTAGAAATTTCTGCTAGTGCCCTTTACGACATTTTTTTTCTAAGAATCTCCGCTAGCCTGCCCTATACGGCGGATTCCGTAAGAATCTTTGCTAGCCTCCCGACGCGCATTTCCTTATGAATCCCTGCTAACACCCCTCATGCCGTTTCTCTAAGAATCTCTGCTAGCCTCCCACTTACGCCCCTTTCCCTAGGAATCTTTGCTGCCCTCCTTGCCTGAACATCAATTTCCCTAAGAACGCTTGCTTGCCTGCCCAAAACCTAACCTTTTTCAACTTGCGATAGGCCGCAATATCAAGCGCTGCCGTGTGAGAGATCAGCAAATCCTCGCAATACAGTATCCAGGTGCCGTATTGCAGGTTAAATTCTATGCCCAGTCGCAGTAGCAGAGCTATTGAGTACGGTAGAAATAGCTGAAGATACGGAAACTTGAGTGCCAGATGGAAATATCGTCCGTCGAAGGCGAGGGCGATGAACCGACTGCAAAATTAGCGATTTCCCGAGAATTTCAAATTTTTGATGTTTTGAATTTGCTATCATCGTGCTCGATTCGAAAGTGTCGAAATGTCAGGATGCCAATCGAAAATGCCTGCATTTCATAATGTCGAATTTCAGCAGTCGAAAATTGCTAATTTTGAAATGTCGATATGTCGAAATTCAGAATGTAGAAATTTTCATATGTGGCAATATTTTACGAAGTTCTTAGTTTTTGAGTTTTTTAGCTATTTACGGCATTCTGCATGTTGGAAATTATAGATTTTTAGATTCTGCCTCAGAAGCCAGCAGCAGCCTTGTTTTGTGATTTTTTAGCAAGCGTTTTAGATACCTGACCGGCCACACAATCTTCTTATTAGCCATCGTTAGATATACAGCTATCGGGTTGACAATTAGGGCAATTATGTAAATCTAAAAAACCGCTGAAAAACGGCGATTGTGCTTACAAAGGTGGTCGTAGTGTAGTACAACCATGTAACGTATTTCGAGAATGAGACGTTATCCAATTGCACATCACCAATTTGGTACTGTTGAAGCCATTTCGACAGTGCGTCGACGCCAAAGATTGAGCCTAAATATAAGCTCCTATAAGCCCATGTCTAAGCCTAAGCCAAGCCTAAGTCTAAGCCAGGGTAGGAAAGGCCGAAGACTTTGCTTAAGCCTAAGCCTAAGCTTATGCCCATACCGTTGCTTAAGGTATTTGTACCCTAAATTCACAAGCCTACCCAAGAATCCAGCCGTCAACAGTAGAACTTCGAAAACTTCAATGAGATGACGATAGCTTAACATTTTCTAGAGATGCTAATGGAAACTTTAGAACCGAGACCCAGTGCAAAAGTTTGTGGGAGTTCGCAGGTTAATTTGTGCGGCTGGACCCTCGTTTTCTAAACGAGTGAAAATTGGAAGGACACTGAATGGGTTCAGAGTTTAGAATGAGCTCGCTATCTGTCTGTCCGTCTGTCTCTCTCTCTCTCTCTCTCTCTCTCTCTCTCTTTCTCTCGCTGACTCTCTATATCCTCGTTCGATGATTTACTAAACTTGATTCAAAGACCTTCCACGCAAAGACGAGTTTTGATCGAGAATTGTAGATCCTGGCATGACCGTAGTTACCGTAGTCGTGTCACTTTTTGCGGGCTTCCGAAGGAAAAGTAGGCTTAGAATCCTAAAAAAGGTATTTAAGCCCTGGAAAACCTTAGTTAAGAAGCACGTAAGTAAAATCATGCTCACCCATCCCATGCCAAAAATAGAAACAACGCCAGCTGGGTGACGGCCACATTCACGAGAACTCCGATTTTAGCTCCGAGGAATATAGCCAGAACCGCTTGAAACAGTCGGGAGGCTAAGATAAGCATTAAATATACCACTGATGAGAAGAGGAGCTTAATTTTCGGCGTTTTGAAAGTTTGATAAAACTCAACCATTAAGCCGAGAGGCCGTTGCGAGCTTTGCGATTTGTGAGAGCGAGTTGTGTGCTAAAATGCGTCCAAAAATCGCTAAGAGAGGTTTATTTACCGCTTTCAATTGCCGATAGGCGAAAAAGTCTAGGGCCGCAATATGTGCGACTAGAAAATCTTCGAGATAGTCGAGCCAAGAATAGGCTCGGACGTCGAATTCGAGGAAGAGCTGCAGAAGCGCGCCGATGAGGTACGGTATTAGGAGCTGAAGATAGGGCAGTTTGAGAGCGAGCCCGAAATGGCGGCCGTTGAAGGATAGAGCGATGAAGCGCCTTGAAAAAGCGTAATACGTAATAGACAGAGAGAGAGAGAGAGAGAGAGAGAGAGAGAGAGAGAGAGAGAGTGCATGGGCATAAAAACCAACCCCAGTGACACCATATAATGTGCAATTCGAATACCATAAGGTAACGTCAATGTTAGCGTATTAACTTGAGAAGAAAAGGACATCAACCCTTCTATAAAATCTGGCCACCATCCGGTAGCCGACGTTCCTAGGCCCCTGAAGATGTCACTAGAAAATTCGATACAAAAATGAAAGCTTACTGACCTTGATATGAAGAATATCGGTTGAAAAAGACACATAAACGTACGAGCCACAGCTTCGGATATCAGAAGAAGCCTGGAAAGCACAAAGACGGGGTATACCGCATTCGATATTCCTCCTACCGTACTGGCAACACAATTTTTTGATTAACAGCGGTAACCCAGATAGCAATTGGGTTGACGATGACCGAAATTAAGTAAATCTAGAAACACGGTTTTTTTGATACGATAGCTGATTCAAAGCGCATGAAGCTCTTAAAAAATTACGTTAGCACACAACTTACAAAATCATTTGAATAAATGTATAAAGCGTTATTTATAGCCCAGAATAAACTTATTTCGATGACCACGCTTCCAACATGGATCTTCAGCAACCGCCCAAAAATATAGTTCAACAGCCAGACCGATCCTTAATTTCCTGCATCTAAAGAATTTACCAAAAAGACAAACCATAAAAGCCAATAGTCAAGCCAATAACCTGGATAATTTCGTTAAACTCATGCAGCCGGAACATTTCCGGTACTCGCAGACCGGGATTGTTTTTCGGAAAGTTGATTTTGCGTTCAAAATCACCGTGAGGCCTGAAAATTCACATGCTAATTTTCCGGCGTTTTGTGCTTGATGCGTAAATTAGGTGGAAACCCCTCTGCCGTCTCGTCTATTTTTGAAGCGTCACTTCCGGGTACTGATTTTTATGGGTATTTCTCTCGCTCTCTCTCTCTCTCTTTCTCGCTCTTCTCTCTCTCTCGCTCTTCGCTCTAGCTTTCTCTCCCTAACTTTCGCTTTATCACTCGCTCTCTCTCTCTCTCTCTCTCTCGTATTATCGTCCTTATGCGTCCACTTTATTTACAAAAGTCATATTGAAAGAAGGTTTTCGATCAATATTGGGCGGTTCTCGCGTCACTGACGTCACCGAGATGGTCTCTCTCCTTCTTGGCCGGCGTAGAAATAACATGCTTAGGATGCTAAAAACATGTCTGTTTGTTTTGTAACTAATTACTGTAAGACTGTAAGATATAGACGTCCATATATGTAAGACCTACCCATCCCATGCAAGAAATAGAAATAAAGCCAGTTGGGCGATGGCTATACTGGCGAGAGTTGCGATCTCATCTCCCAAAAATATTTGTAATATCGACTGCAAAAACCGGGCAGCAACGATGAGAAGGATGTAGATGACCGACGAGCAGACCAGCTAAATGGATCAGACTAAAAAAGCCGTGGGAAATTTTTACCATCACTCCCAGAATTTGCTGCGAGCTTCGAAAGTGCTGGGAGCGGTTGGTATGCTGAACATGCAAATTTCCACAAGCAAAATCCAAAAACTCACGGCTCTCAATTTTCGGTAGGCAAAAAAATCGAGTGCGGCGATGTGCGATATCAAAAAGTCATCAAAATATTGCAGCCACGGGATTCGGAAGATGTCGAATTCGAGGGCGACCCGTAGGAGAATGGCGATGAGATACGGTATAAGAAGCTGAAGATAAGGCCATTTCAGGGCGAGACCGAAGCGAGGCGTGCGCGTTGCGTGTCGCGGGTAGAGTTCACAGCTGCAACAAGGTAACTTTTATAAGATGTCCTTTTTTGAAAGATTAGGCTGTGGCGTTACTTTGCCTTATTCTCCACCTATTTTTATATATGGCGATGACTTTTGGAACCATTTTTGGGCCCTATTATTTGTTATGCCTAGCCAACCTAAAGAAACTAGGTCAAAATGCCGGCAAATTCAAATGCATCTGCCCGCAAGGTGTCGCCTCTGCATCTATCCTGGCTAGCAAAACTGCTTTCACACCTTTTATCTTATCGATTTAATAAGGTGTATACCTTTGTGGTTATGGCTTTTCCCTAATCCACGAGAAACGCCAGTTGCAAAATCGGATGCGTTTTTGATGTTTCTTTTCCCCTCTTATTTTTGGCCTCATGTTTTCAAAAACCTTCAAAAAGTTAATGTGAAGCAGTTCAGAAAAGCATGCCACATCATCGTTCTCGGCCAAGCGAAAACGATAGCAATAGTTGGTCGTTCTCCGATTTTTTCGACCTTCTTGCTGCGTTACTTACGACCCCGGGCGCCCTCAACATCCCAGCGCCCTCAACAAGCCCGAACGAGGTAGCGCTACTTTATGTTACAAAATTGAATTCGCCGGAACAAAATTCTAGGAGTCAAGAAGGATCAAGAAGAATTTTTAGGGAAAGCACGATTTCGAGCGGCCGGAAGTAGTGGCAGCGGCAGCGCGCAAACTTTTTTCCCCGGTCGACCTTAAGGATTCAGATTTCGTAAGTTCAACGGATGATTATTGTTTCAATTCTCTCCCCCTCTCTCTCCCCTCTCGTTCTCTCTCCCTCTCTCTTTCTCTCTCTCGCTCTCTCTCACTCTCTCTCTCTCTCTGTCTCTCTATTTCTCCTCTCTTCCTCCCTCTATCTTTATCATACAACCATGAGATAACACTTTAATTTCAGACCCTCGGGCTAATCGACGGTCTACCCCACCAAATAAAATGGTTGCTCATCACCTCCTACCTGGGCGATGACCTCCCTTCTCTGATCCAATTCTCACTGACCAGCAAAACAAACTGGCTCCTCGTCTGCAGCTGTCCCCGTCGCTTCATCGAGGTGGAATTGACATCATCTGACTGTGCGATCGCCTACCACGGCCGAAGCAAGCATTATCTTTATGACGAGCGTTTTTGGGGTCCGCTTTTCGAAGGATCCGAAGTCTCCCGTCTACGCCTAGACTATGCGAATCGTAGGCTGCCCCCACTCTATGCTGACTCCCTGGATATTGAAACCGCCGATCTGTGCACGGTCGAAATCCTCAAAAAGTATCTGCCGAAGAGCGGGAAATACCGGGAGATGCTTCTAAGCATGGAAGTTTCTGGAGATATTTCGGATGGGTTGATCCGTTTCGTGCGAGACTCCGCAGAGCAGCTAGCGTATCACATTCTAAGCCACCAGCGGTATCAGCTGTACAAGAAATCTTACAGTCGATTCCAAAACACGCGCCTGCGCTTCCGTAACGCGATTGACTGGTTTGACCATGGAGAATTGGTAACCTTCCAACGTGTTTTGATGAGGGAATGGATCAACGGTGGAAGAGAAATTGAATCGATGACGTTCTCTTTCCGCGAGCGCACAGCGCGCAACATCGCCACCTGGAAATCAACCCACAAGGGGTACGACGTCAAATATATCGAAGAGGACGTCGCTGTGATTACAGGTCCCCACCGGCGAACCCTATTTTCACGATTTGTGCAGGAAAAAGATAAGGAACAAGAAAAGCTGAAGATAAAGTGGGAAAATCACGGGCGTCGCCCGAGAAGTGTCTTCGAGGGGGCGGACAATTTTCTTTCAAGGCCGGTAAGTTCTACGTTCTCGTCTCACATTTTCTTTCTCTCTCTCTCTCTCTCTCTCTCTCTCTCTCTATCTCTCTCTCTCTCTCCCTATCCCGCTCCCTCTTTCCCTTGCTCTTCGCATTCCATTTCTCACTCAGCCCTGCTTCTCTCATCAGGGCGCCAAGCTGCGGAAGTGGAGGCTTCGGGGTTCAGACGTCGAAGATCCGTGGAGTTTTGCCCATCTCTACCCGGCACTTGATGAGACTTCAACGAAGGTATTGTCGATTGAAACATTTCTAAAAAGTTGAATAATGATATTTCAAAAAACCACACATTTGGCGGGCAACAACAACAACAAAATAGTGGGCTGTCTGGCGTTTATGTGCAACTTTTAGGAAAAGCACGACTTCGAGCGGCCGTTGGTCGACAACAAACGTTCCAATTTTGTGAGTTAAACGTTTCCATCTATTTCGCTCTCTCTTTCTCTCTCTCTCTCTCCCTCTCTCTCTATCTTCCTATCTCTCTCTCGCTGTCTCTTCCTCATACAATCATAAGAAACATACTTCAGACAATCGATTTCTTCGAAAATCTGCCCGATCCAGTCAAGCGCAAAATTATCCCCCGCCTCCTTGACGACCTCCACTCCCTCGTCCAATTCTCCCTGACCAGCAAGGCCAACTGGCAACTCATCTGTAACAGTCCACGTCGCTTCACCGAGGTTGAGCTGACTCTCTGCGGCACCTGCGCCATGGTCTTCCATCGTCGAGCCAGGCGCTGTCTCTACAACAAGCGCTTCTGGGGCCCGCTCCTTCAAGGATCCAACGTTTCGAAGTTACACTTAAAATACCCCCAGAATTTTGACCTGCCACCACTTCATGCCGATACGCTGTCTATCACATGGCTCAGCCCTTGGACCGGCGCGCAACTTGAAAAGTACAAGCCAAAGACCGGGAAATTCCAAGAAATCCTTCTAAGTAAACCCTATGCCATCCGACTTCCGATTGCTCAGGATTTCATCGATTTTATGCGGGACTCGGCTGCGTCTACCACAATCACATCTCGTTAATGCGCAAAATAAAATTTCGACGTTCTGGTTTTCGACAAGGTGAAATTACGACAAATTGAAATTCCAAAATGAATTTTTGGTGAAGTGAAATTGCGAATTTCAAGACGCAAACTCGCGCACAAAGCGAGAAAGGAAGAGAGAGAGAGAGGAGAGAGAGAGAAAGCGAGAGATAGAAAGTGATAGACAGAGCAAGATACAGAATTGTCTGAAGCACTCGAAATCACTAAACCCGTGATTTATTGGCAAGCGTAATCGTATTCTTCGCGGCTTTTCGATCGATATTTCCGGCAAATTTTGTGACGGAGGTAACTGATACCGCATCACTTTTCTTTGGTCGCCGTAGGAAGAGTAGGCTGAGGATTCTAAAAAAAGCTATGATATATTGTTCTATAATAGAAACTTAAAGGTAGAAATTTTACAAAGTTAAATATTACCCATCGTACGCCAGAAATAGGAACAGCGCCAGTTGGGTGACGCCCAGGTTTGCCAGGCTGGCGATTAAATTGCCGAGGAATATTTGGACAATAGTTTGAACTAATCGAGCAGCAATGATCAGGAAAATATAGATTACTGACGAAAAAACGAGCTGAAATTGTAGATATTCAGGGTTTAAGGGGCCCGGAGTATACAAAAACGTGCACTTTTAAAGCTCTGAAAAACTTTACTAAAACCCACCATTAATCCCAGTGGTTTCTGTGAGCTCTTGGACTTTTGCGACTTTGCCGTGTGCTAAAATCCACAAAAGTTGGTTAGTTTAACCGTACTGACTTACAGCTCTCAACTTTTCGTATGCAAAACTGTCCAAAGCCGCGATATGGGCTATTAAAAAGGGGTCAACATAGTCGAGCCACTCGACGGGGATAGTTTCGAATTCGAGGTTGACACGCAGGATCACAGCGATAAAGTACGGTATGAAGAGTTGTAGATAGGGGAAACGGAGGGCCAGCTCGAAATAGCGACCGTTGAAGGCCAGGGCGATGAAGCGTCTAGAAAAGTTGGATAAATAGAGAGAGACAGAAGGAGAGAGAGAGAGACAGAGAGATAAAGAGAGCGAGAAAGAGAAAGATAGAGAGAGAGCGAGAGAGAGACAAAGAGCGCGACAAAGAGAGAGACCCACCCGAGCGAAATAAAATAGTGTGCAATCCGAATCCCGGTAGGCAACGTAATGGTATAAGTATAGATCGCTACCGATATGCTAATAAAAGATCCTTCGACTGATAGCTCATCGCTGCTAGAGGTTAAGGAAAATCCGCTGAAATTATTCCTTACACTCCGATCCCTCCAATCGCTCTCTCTTCCGTTCACTCTCTCTCTCTCTCTCTCTCTTCCGTTCACTCTCTCTCTCTGTCTCTGTCTCTCTCTCCCCTCTCTCTCTCTCTCTCGCTCTCCCTCTTTCTCTCACTTACGCAGTGAGCAGATAGAGCAGTTGCCCCAGACACATCAGTGTACGAAATGCCGCCTCGGAAATTAGGAGCAACCTGGAATTTGCATATTCATCCGAGAAGTTGAAAAATTTCACTTACCGTATCGGCCAGGCAATTTTCTTGTTCGAAATCGTGATATAGATGGCAATTGGGTTGACGATGACTGAGATTATGTAGATCTAGAGGTATCGATTAATTTAGCTCGTAGGGAGAATTATCAGGATGTTTTCCAACACAGAGAAACTTACAAAATCCGTAGTATATGCATAGATTTTGCTATATAAATCCAAGTATTCTCCAATGTCCATCGGGATACTACTGACTTCAACTTTACGCAGTAAAAGGAAAACACGCCCCGAGAGCGCGGTGATTGCTTAAAAAAATTCTGATTTATTGTGTTTACCACACTCCATCACTCTCTCTCACTGACTCTCGTCGTAGTTACCGTAAGCAGGCTATAAAGTAAGCTTACCGTAAAAGAAAATGGTCCCCATGACGACGACGATCAATTCTCGATACTTTTGCAGAAGAGCCCACATTCCAGCAAGCGTAAAACTTGAAAAGATAGAGTGAGACAATGAGAGAGGGAGAGAGAGAGAGAGAGAGAGAGAGAGAGAGAGAGAGAGCTAGGAGAGCTCAAGAAGACTTGTTCCTCAACCACACAAAAGCTTGAGTGCCGCAAAAAGATGCGTCGGCCCGAGCACTAATCGAAGCTAGGTCTAAAGTTCAACAAGTTATCCCGTCGGGAAAGAAAGTGTTTGTTGCGAAAAAGCAGGGAACAGCGAAAATTTGCTGATTCGATTCCGTCAGGCCATGGTTCCCGTTGATGGGAATCTGCGATCGGTTTAGGAGTTAGTTCGCACGTTAATTGGGCTGGAGAATTGGCTAATATATCAAAAACCTTTTTGATATATTAGCCAATTCTTTTGAACTTTTTTTTTGGGGAACTTTTGAAATTAATTATTTTACGAGCAGAATGAGGAAAAATTATCTATCACCCTCCGTTCTCGCACGATCTCCGTTTCTGTCTCTCTTTCTCTCTCTCTCTCTCTCTCACTCTCGCTGTAACCCCCTTTCACTGTTGAGAGTGTGTTAGCAGTAATATAGATGATAGTGTAGGTTAGATAATATTTATTTACAATATGAAAACTGTTTCAAAGGACATCTCCGGTTTTTAAAGGCCCCTAGGAGTCACGACGCCGTGTCGACCCCCTTTGATTTTCGTAGAAACATCATTGTAAGAAGCCTAAAAATTGATGCCAATCATTTCTATCCATTTTTGCCTACCCGTCATAGCCTAAAAATCAGAAGAGTGCAAACTGCATGACAAGAATATTGACAATACCGGCTATGTTAGAGCTAGTTATA
Source organism: Mesorhabditis spiculigera (assembly GCA_958295435.1). Classification (NCBI taxonomy): domain Eukaryota; kingdom Metazoa; phylum Nematoda; class Chromadorea; order Rhabditida; family Rhabditidae; genus Mesorhabditis; species Mesorhabditis spiculigera. The sequence continues at coordinate 6,466 of CATQJA010001844.1, read as the reverse complement.
TACTTGCAGAATAGTTTGGGTGAGACGAATGCAGCTACTCTCTCTCTCTCTCTCTCTCTCTCTCTCTCTCTCTCTCTCTCTCTCTTTCTTTCTTTTTTGGAAAGCTCGTACTTATTGATTACTACTTGCCTTACCTGCAAAAAATGCTCAGCAAACGCAAAAAGTTAATCCCAGCTTCTATATTTGCTTGGGAATCACTTAAAATCCGCTGTCAACCCTGGCTGGTTACCGATGGACAAACCTCGCCAAATTAGTCAGTGCTCGTAGCGTAGTTTTCTCACCGTGCCAATCTGCATGGAGTCGATTGATTTGTGAAAAGCAAAAATCGGTTAGGCTTGCTTGGTTGGTCGAGGATTTTTGAGGAAAAATCTATTTGGGACGATGGAAATTTATCTTATTGCTTGCCCAACAACAGAAATTGTAAGATTTGGAGATCTTGGGCTTCTGGGTGATTCTCGAGGTCTTCCCGTAGTTGTGGATTGTAGTTCACTTTTCTTTGGTTTCCGCAGGAAAACGATGGCCAGGATACTTAAAAATTGAAAATTTGCAGCTTATATGTATGTATGTACTTTATAGCTTATAGCTGATATTTTGTGAGTTTGGGTTTAGAGTGCTGTTTTGTAGTCTGGTTTGTAGCTTGTCGTTTATAGCTTGGCCTTTGTATTTTGTAGCTTATCGTTTGTAGCTTGTAGCCTGCATTTTGTAGATTGTAGCTGGCTTTTGGAAGTATGTAGTTTGTGCTTCGTGTCTTTGGTCTGTAGTTTATTGTTTTTAGCTTGTAGTTGGTCGGTGTAGACTGTATTTTGTAGGAACTTACCCATTATATGCCAGAAATATAAACAAATCCAGCTGATTTAGCAAGACCTCTCCTAGCGATGCGATCTGTGGACCACAAAATACGTCCAAGATCGATTGGAGAAGCTGGGCTGCCAGGATGACGAGAACGTAAAATACGGAAGAAAATAAGAGCTGAAAAAAAGTAGTAGCAGACTATGGTAGTTCTGTTAAATATACTTACAATTAAACCACATTATTTCGAAGAGTTAATGGGGAAAACTGACCATTAGCCCGAGCAGCATCTGGGAGTTCTTCGGTTTGCTGGCCTTTGAGGCGTGCTAAAAATAACCGAAGTTTTGTCTGCTTTAATATTTGTAATTTTTAACGGATACAGCAATCGTTAAAAAATGCAAAACTTGATAAAATAAATTATTTTCAAAGTTTCGATAATTGTTGTAATCCTCGTTCAAATATTTTGGTTTTCTGGCCATTACAGTGCGCTAAAAACGTCCTCTGCTGCTACGTAATTTGATTCTGACCGTTTTTAATGACTATGGTATTCAAAAACCTCACATTTGGTCAGGTACGGTAACTGCAAAATGTAATATATGCGTCTAAAACCTGCCACTTGCAATTTCCGATATGCACAAATATCCAACGCGGCTGTCAGCGACACCACAAAATCGTCAGCATACAGTAACGATTCACTGTAGTCGATTTTTAATGCTAAGCCAATCCACAGTGCAAACGCAATCGAATACGGTATGATAAGCTGCAGATACGGTAGTTGGAGCACCAGATGAAAATACCGGCCATTAAAGGAGAGCGCGACAAAGCGGCTAGAAAACAGATTTTAAAGGTTTAAAGCATCGTAACTACCCGAATGATATAATATACTGAGCAAGCCGGATTCCAAAGGGTACGGTAGCCGTGTAGCCATAGAGTATTGCACCAATATCGATTAATCTCTTCACCGCATTGAGCAACCAAAGATTTCCGGACGGCAGAAGGTATTTAAAAAGCACGCTGAAAGATTTGGCTTTTGCTTTAAAGCATCATTCAAGTCAAAAACCCGCAGAACTTACATCCCCATCCAAAATGTCGATTGACAAATGCAAATAATCGTACGAGCGATACCTTCGGAAATTAGGAGAAGCCTAGAATTATCGTAATAACGGAGGCAATTTAAGCAAGCCAATAAATACGCTTTCAAAATATTTTTCAGTTACTGAGAAACGCACCTTACCGGCCAGGCAACTTTTTTATTTCCCGCTGTAAGGTAGATAGCTATCGGATTGATGAGCAAGGCGGCCAGAAAAATCTGAATCCTACCTTATATAATTTTGGCGTTTATCTTTGAGGGCGGATTTGTGGGGCTTCCCGTGGATAAATGCCCTAGTTCTCCGTCATCCGGTGGAATCAACACTTCTTTTTCCCAATGGCGTTCTCAAAATTTCGATAAAATACAAGCTTACAGAGTTAAAGCCGGTTTTATTCATTTTCGGGTAGCTGAGCGCTAATTTGCAGAATGTAAAATAATAGAAATGCCCCCATTCTTGTGAGTTGCACGCGCGCGTGTGGTCGGTGGGGGGGGGGGGGGGGGTCCGCAGGACACGAGCTATCGGAAAGTCAAATTTCTCATGCAGAGGCCGCAATTTAGCGCCCAGGGTCCGCGAAGCGGGTTTTGGGCGCTGGTTAAAGATATAAGTCGATTAACTAAATATTTCAGTTAGTTGAACGGCATAAAACGGTAACAACCAAATATTCAGTTCACCCCCACCAGAGCTGGCCATTTCGGACCCGGGTCGGACCCCACCCGCACCCGTTCCCGGACCCAGACCCACCCGGACCCGCATAAATTTGCATGCGTGTCGGGTCGTCCAATAACCAAGAATAACGAATTTCTCAATTCCTCTACAGGGTGTCCCAAAAAAAAGCACCCCTCCGGCATTTCGCCGTATTACATCCCAACAGTCCCAAAATTGGACGGGAGGTGTATCAGACCCTAAATAACCACAATCCTGAGTTATAGCCCGATCGCTACAGTAGTTTTCAAGTTATCGTCAAAATACTGTTTTTTACGCGATCCTTAACAATTTTTTCGGCTATCTTTTTTGCACTTTGCATTGATTTACATCGACTTCCGGCTGCGAATCGGATGTAATACGGCGAAATGCCGGAGGGGTGCTTTTTTATGGGACACCCTGTAAATCCCACCAGGCTCGTCACGCCCAGGTCCAGGACATTCACAAAATCCACAACAGCTGAGCGATCCACCGTTATCCTCGCAACTTCATATCCGCGAAACCAATCGGAAAATAGTTCAGTAAGAAATATAGATCCTAGAACTATAGTTTTCATTTTTAAGACGATTTTCATACCAAAAAACGCGGAAGTGAGCAGCAAGACTTCAAAGATCTCGCGGAAATGTTTGGCCCGCGGCATCGGTTAATGTAAATATGGACAGAGCGGAATTCTCATAATTCGCAACGGATCCCATGAAAGTTTTGGTAATAAGGCTGGTGGGGCTGTTACCGCGAATGATGGTCAATTTTGCGTGGGAGTTTTAGGGAGTACATGGTGAGTTTCTTTTCGTCAAGCGGAAGTGGGGAAGCATGGAAACTTAGAACGGCATCAAAGTCGAGGATGGATGGCAGCCGCGCTGCAGATATTTACGTGCATTTTTCAATTTTTAGTAAAGTTCCTACAACCGACCATGCTCAGATTACCAGATCCGTTCTGCACCAATTTACGGCAGCGGAATAATAATTTTCAGGCCTTTTTTACAAGGATTTGGAAAGACGAGAACTGCAACGACACGACGCTCCAACTAGCTTTTACGCTCAGCGCAGATCGCTTGCTAGAATCTTCCGTAGGAACCACATACAAAGCGTTGTTTCGCACGTCGTTAGGTGTGGCGCGTAGCTGTCCAGACCTAGCCACCCCGGGTGTCGATTTTTTTCCGACCACAGTCGGTTTAGGAACCTTTGTAACCGTCGTGAGGGATTACAGGATAGGGACTGCAGTGCTATACACGTTTAATACTATTTCTTGTTATATCTTCTTTTCCGCAGCTCTATACATGCCTAGCAATGCCTTGCCGATCCCTTTAAAGCTGTCGACACCATAATCCAAACATTATTAACTCTTTATTATCTTGCACTATGCGTCGGGGATCCCCTGATGGTACTTGAGTGCTCCTGCACTGTATTAATCGTCATTTCCTGCTGCTTCGGCCGGCGTAGGAAGATGATAGAGAGGATTCTAAACATCATATTCCTTGAGGCTACGCTACGCTCCAGCTTACGCATTGTATGGTAGAAATAAAAATAGAGCAATTTGACCGATGGCCAGCCCGGCCAGCAAGGCGAGTTGTGGACCAAGGAAGATGTGAATTAAGATGCGGAGGGCTTGGGAGAGTAGTGAGACGGAAATGTATGAGCCGGAAGACCAGAGGAGCTAAAAATAAGGACAAATCTATTGGGAGGACAAATCTGATCGATATTCAACAAACTCTGCTGTCACTACCCATTAAAAGCCCTAAAAACGTAAAAATGATACCATTTTTGCCAAAAACATTGGCGATTTCGTACGCCTAGAAGCCGCAAAAGGAGTGCTAAAATCACAAAATTTTTGGGATCGATGTTTTGTACCGTTTTCAGCTTCCTGTAAGCAAAAAAGTCCATTGATGCCGCTTTTGAGAGTAGTATATCTTCAAGGTAATCAGGAAACGAGCCCAGATCAATGTGGAAAACTCGAGCGAGTCGGAGGAATAGGGATAAGGTGTACGGTAGGATCAGCTGGGCGTAGGGAAACTTGAGGGCGTAAGGGAAATATCGGCCGTTGAATGAGAGGGCGATGAAGCGGCTGAAGCGTAGTAAAATTAAAGCTATGATTAGGCTTAGGCTTAAGGTTAGGCTTACTTAAGGTTTCGGCTTAGGCTTAGGCTTGGGCATAGGAATAGGCTTAGGTTTAGTTTAGCCTAGGCCTGGGCTACCTCTCGCTCTCTCGCTCTCTCTCGCTCTCTCTCCCTTTGTCTCTCTCACCCCAACGACACAAAATATTGTGCCAGACGGATCCCAGTGGATAGCGTCATCAGATTCTCCCACAGCGTTGACCCGAAGAAGAGTACTTGCACAAAAATCGGGATCAACGAGGTCAGACCGGTGGCCGTGCAGAAGTTGACCAAAACACTAAAACAGGACATTAAGATTAGGTCTAAAAATACAATAGTTATTAAAAAATTGTGTATGATATAATATTTATGGAAATTTCTCACATTCCGCCAAACAAAAACATCTGGCTCAACGACATCATGAAGCGGCCGAACGCCTCGGAGATGAGGAGAAGCCTGAAAATCAGACTAATCAGATTTTGCACTCAAAAATATTGAAAATACTGTTTTAGGAGTGTTGTGAAGTAAAATTCGGACTGTTTACATCCTAAGGTCCCTCAAAAATCCAAAATGACTTACCGAACGGGCCATACAATTTTACGATTTATCGCCGTTAAATATATGGCTATCGGATTTGTTATAATCGATATAAATTGGATCTAAACTTAACGTACGCTATAAGCCCATTGACGTTACCATGACGGTCGTATTGTTATATAGAAAATTGACCCAAAAGGTCTGTGTCCGATCATCCAGGTAAACATTGCTGACGACGGGTAATTTTAACTTTGCGATATTTGAGATCACGAAGAAGGCGGCTAAAGGAATGTGACGTAGTTCCGGAGATACCTTACCAAATATCACCAAAGTCAACGATAAAACCTCATAGATTTCAGCGTATTTTCGCTGGCTGATCCGCATGTTTTCGCGGTAAATGTGAAGAATTTGGGGGGAGCAACATCGGTTGCCGCTCAAATTTGCTCTCACGGGTGTTTAGGTTGGTTGCCAGGAAAGTTACCTCGTGTTGGTGAAGGAGAAAAGAGCGCACTTTATATTTTGTGGCTCTTCGCTTCCTGGTATCATGTGGTACACGTTTTTTTGATGGATTAAGCACTAATGGGAACGAGGAAACGGAAGTTGGGGTTGGAAAATTTGTGCTAACTCAAAGGGCTTTAGAAGCAGGATCTTGTGCATTATTGGGGGTACGTCCGAACACAGCCTGAGACGGTTTTATCTAGCTCGAAAATCGACGCGCCAAGCCCAGCTCGGGGGCTTCACTTCAACTCAACATTCGCAAGCCGAATTCTCACCAAACTTCCGTTAAAATCCGAAAGCGTGATTTTTCGGCACGGTCTGCACCTTGCTGGGATTCAGGAACTGTTTCTTGGTGTGCCAGGCGCTTGAAGTAATTCGTTAATTCAATTTTTCACCAGGTATCCCGTGGCCTTGAAAGTAGAATTTCTCACTTGCAAATTTCTTCTTAAAAATCCCACGCAAATCCAGGCCAATTAATGAGGATTTTTTGAGGGAAAAGCACAGTTCAGTGGGAGAGTGAGAGGGGAGCAAAGTTGTCTTTAAAACCTAGACTAAAAATGGTTAACTTGGGCTTAGGCCTAGACTTCGGCTTAGGCTGATTTGGCCAAATCACGGAAATCTATCAATATTTATTCTCCGCCGGCGAAACATTCACTTCTTAAATCCTACAACTTCTTAAATCAGTGGAGCAACCATTGAAATCTGGCTAACCCAGATACCTAACCTATAAAACCTTACCGTCAACATTGTATGTGTATA
>CATQJA010001843.1:0-31753 GCA_958295435.1 Mesorhabditis spiculigera | reverse complement strand
GTATGTAAATTATTACCATAAGCGAGATAAGATACTCGAGGCCAAGAATCGTGTTGAAAAATAATATGCCGCAAAAAATCTGTTCCTGATTTACTGTCATTCTTCGCCAAAAAGTAAGATAAGGAGCTACTCGAGAAAACATATGTCAACCAAATATCGGCTCCCCTGGCAGGTCAGTGCCCTTCCCGCCCCGGCCACCACATGGCCGCGTGGCGCAATGGATAACGCGTCTGCCTACGGAGCAGAAGATTGAAGGTTCGAATCCTTCCGTGGTCGAAACCTTTTGCTTTTTGGTCCGAAACTTTGTAGGAGGATTGCCTGTATTATGTTCTATTTTTCTTAGAAAAAGAACTCTGATTTTAGCCACTATCATTCAAAGACAATGGAAAGTTCGAGCCCCGCCTTGCCCGAACTTTTTGCTTTTTGGTCCAAAGCTGTATATCTTTGCTTTATCATGATTTATCTGTATTAAAAATATTGTCAAGATTTAGGGATTAAAACCGTTCGCTTTTCAGTGAAAGTGTTCATCACTCGAACATGAGCTTCTCCCCGCCAGCCACAACAAAAGTCAATCACTCCCCAAAACCCGCCGGATTCGTTAAGTAAACTTATTGACGCTTCACGTGTGGCTCGAGTGCACTGTTGTTTATTTTCTCAAGCCCGAAAAATTCCACCCCGGCTGACCGCAACGACATCGATTTTGGCGGGGTGTCGCCCTGTCTGGGCCCTCGCTTCTTGGGCGGTGTCTCGGTTGTTTGTGAGGCAATGTGCGATGGGGGCACAAAGGTCCGTCCTCCCTGGCCCGCCCAGTTTGGCCGCACCCCACAAATGCGGCATACATTTTGAGCTCACGCAGCAAGACGCCTAGGCAACGCCTGCAAATTTTGCATATAGGAGGGCTTATTTGGATTGATTGGTCCAAATTTTTACCGCATCAAGCTTGTTTTCAAGGGCTTAGGTCGGCTGTCATAGGAGAAAAGATGTTGCGTTGCGGAAAACGGCTGTGTGCCCTCTCGCAGGAGCGCGTACTCGCCATCGGGTTTTTTTTGCATAGCCTAACTTTTGGCAATTGTGGTAGAAGCCTATTTCCGTAATCCTTGTCCACTTTAACTTTTTATCTAGCGTTCCATCATCCGTTTAAGGGACTGGCAATGCAGGCCGATAGATTTTTCTAGCTCTGGACCCGCGACACGCAACGCAACACGCTTGACCTCATTTCCAATGCGTAATTGATCATACCCTGGCGCTTCATTCGATACGCATTCTTAAAAATTTTTAAATGGCGCTTTAATATGACCGGGTCTAGGGGAAACAGGTTGATTTTTGATGAAATGAGTTAGATAAAAAATTATAAAAATAAATATTATAAAATTTATAAAAAATTATATGGGTGCGGAAACCAGATACAGACTTCCTAAAGGGACCGCGGTAGCTTTCAGCCTGAAGCGGCCAAGTAATGGTTATTCTCGCGACTGAAGCTGTATTTTTCGGGTTAAAGCAGACATGGCAAATCGGCCGGCCGATCGGCTTTTTCGGCCGAAAAAATTAGAATGCGGCCGGCCGAAATCGGCCGGCCGCCATTTCCGGTCGGCCGCGGCCGCAGCCAAATCGACAGGCCGAAACGTCGGCCGGCCGCGCGGCCCGGAAACGGCCGAAAACCCGCAACCAAATTAGATTTTTGGATGCTAATGAAGGGATTTACTTGGCCGAAAATGTTTAGACTGAGGAAATTAGTTAAATAATGGGGTTGCAACGGTACGGGCGGTGAATCTTACAACGGCCCCTTACTGCAGGGGACGCTATCGCGCGCCCCTGCGCCCTAACTACAGTAACCCACCCCACCCACGGCCCCCATTACGCTAGCCTATTGCCTTCCTTTCCAAAAACCAGAAGTATACGAGAAAGAAATGGAATCGAAGTAGAAAATCTGGCATACTAGAAATAAAGCTATAATTGCGCACTTTGTAAAGCTTAAAGAGTACACGGCCCCTCCTGAACGTGCGCTTTAAATAGTCTTACGACACCAATCACGCTTTCAACATCCTTATGCACTAAGCAGGCAGGATTTAATGGAGCTTCGCCTGCAGTTCGATGTCGCTCCCGGAAGTTCAGGCGCGGTAGTTAATAGGATGTAGCGTTTTTTTCCCAAAGAACAAGCGGAAGATGTTGAGAAATAGGGCCACGTTGCTTGTAGCGTTTCGAGATCCTTATTAACTTACTCCTACCCTACCCTCTATATACAGTGACTTTAGGGAGACTTTTAGGCCGTTTAGGAGATATGACTTTAAGGTGATATGACTTTTCGGAGATATGACTTTTAGGCGATATGACTTTTAACAGATATGTATTTAGGAGATATGACCGGAAATCGTGAAAACCAATGCCCAAACCCATTCCTTATTTATTCAAAATTTAGAGGCGCCAGCGAGACGTTTCTGTGAAACTTTTTCTCAAGTGTGAATTGTCGGCCGGCCGACGCGGCCGCGGCCGAGCCGACCAAAAAAGTCGGCCGGCCGATCGGCCGACCGGAAGTCATTTGCATAGAGTCGGCGGCCCGGAAACGGCCGATTTTTTTATGCTAATGCGGCCGTCGGCCGGTCGGCCGCGGCCGGCCGACCGAAATTGCCATGTCTGGGTTAAAGGCTTTACAGATAGTTTTCTCGGCCTTTTATAGCATGTAAAAATTTAATTTCTTGCCTTCGCACCCAAAAGTTCATGATGCAACTTCCCGTTGTTTTCCCGGCGCTAATAAGTTTTTCTGGGCCGTAAATACAGTTTTTCAATAGAAAACTTGAGGTTGTATCATACAATTGCCCTAAATACGATTGCATAGGTTCAAAAATTAAAAAAAAACATTGATCTCCCCCCAAAAACCCCGTGATGCAACCTTCGAGCTGACCTGTGTTGTTTATCTCACTGTCATGGCCCGGTGGGTGCGTCTGGGCAGGCAGGGGCTCTGTTGAAATCTCAAGTTTCTGTCGCCTCTCACCCCTTGGAAAGAGCAATGATGCAAACAGGGTCTTTAAAAGAGTAGAGGCTGAGAGGTGATGTTGCCCATTAGACATATCTACAACTTGCACCTGGCCTTGAAATTGATTTTTAACCACTTTTTCTCGGCTCCTCCACCAATTCTTTTGTTAAATTTTCCCTTTTTAGCTCTCCCAAACCCTAATCAACCTAAAAATCTACAATGGCCCACCTGCCCGTTCCCGTGAGTTCTTAAAAATTACTTAAAAATTTTATAACATTTTTCAATGAATTTATTAGCCATCTAGCTAATTGGAAGTTGAAAATAAGCCTGATTTTAAAAGTAGATGGAGCTCAAATACTGTTTGAAAAGCATTAATTAAATTTAAATGACGTAATGAAAATAATATATTTTAAGGAATCCGGATGTGCTTACATCGCCACGCTTGCCCCGGCCGCCATCGGCTTCGTCGGCTACTCGATTTTTGCCGGAGATGACCTGACGCAGAGGTGGTATCAGGTATGTTTTTTCGAATTTTAACTTACCTTTTAGCTTAAATGCAAATTTATCAAAACCCTCCACTTTCAGACTCTCCCCCGCCGAGAGTGCGCCGCCAAGACCCTGAAAGCCTCCGCCCTCACCGATTTTCTCTCCATTTCTCCCCTAGGCTACGCTTCTTTCCTTGTCCACCGTGCTGCCGGTATCTTAAGAAACTTTTAAAATTACTATCATTTGCTCAAGACCACTGCCCATGCAACAAAAAGCTGGCGATGAACGCCTACGGCCTGAACCTCTTGCTGTTGTTGGCCAAGAACTATGCGACGAGGAACCAGAATAAGACTCATGTTAGTGAATTTCTGATCTATCGCTCTTTCTGCCTTACTCTCTCTCTCACTCACTCTCTTTCTCACTCACTCTCTCTCTCTCTCTCTCTATCTCTCTCTCTCTCTCTCCCTCGTTCGCTATAATACATTCTTTTTCAGCTTGCCGGTACCTCCACCCTGGCCGCCATCCTCGCCATCGCCACTGCCGTCGGATTCTACAAGGTATGGCTTTTTCACTGTATATAACTATTTTAATATAGTTTAATTACTTTGTAGATTTTTCGATAAAACTTTATTAATTAAAAACGATTTATTAAAGTAATTTACCTCTTTTACAGGCCGATAAGACCGCCGGCCTTCTGATGGCCCCGTACGCCGTGTGGACCAGCTTCCAGGCCTACAACTCGCTCCAAAAGGACGTCTAACCACACCATATTCCATTTTTGTATAGGCAACCCCTCAAGTACAACTATCTTTATTCGACCTTATCGACCTCTTGCTGCTCCACGATAAATTTTTGCAATAATTACGAGTGTCCACGAGCACGCCCATAAATAGCTTTCGGAACGCTGCCAATACGTCACTGGTCTCTTGCCAGCCGCTGATACGAAAAAACAACGGCTGCCTGTTGCCGAGGTTTGTATGCCCGGCTATTTTTAGAGTGATAACGATTAGACAACGGCGTGGGAGAGGGCCCGTGCAGGCTAGCAAATCAGCTGTTGACAAGCCTCCTGGGACTATGCATCACCTGCCTAGTCTCGATGACACCGCGATTCGTCAGTTCGTACCGTAAGCGTCTCCGAATTCGCTTTGAAGTTCAAAACGGCAATAAAGAGCGGGAGGTCGACCAACTACCCTGGTAGCCAATCAATTTTTGGGTATGTTCAAGATGAAGAAGAACAACTAACTGCGAGCCCTGGAAACCCCTGGCACCTGGAAACCCGAAGAGCATATTTCTTTGTTGGCAAAGCTTTTTGTGCTTAAACCCGCTAATTAGCCGCTATCCAAAAGATACCTCAGAACAACACTTTTGATCGGCGTCTAAGAAAAGGATCTGAAGCTACGTAGCGATTCCCCTAACTGCCGCTCATCAGAAACCTTTTTTTGCAAACAATTTTTCATGGCTCGTCCTCATTTTTCACTGTTGCCCACGACCACTGCCTCGAACCGTTTCCAAACATTTTGTAACCACACTATCTACCGCCACACAAATTCTTGCACCTCCGAGCGCCGAGCACGCGTTATCGGCAACACCCGACCCCCTTTTCGGCAAGGCGGCGGCCGGGGTAGGTGTTATTAGACTGGTGAAGCCGTTCCCCCCACATTACCCACCGGGATCGAGTCCGTCGAAGTCTCTCACTTCTAACCATTCCATCCAAACCATCAAATTCCGCCGTCTACAATGTCGAATGTGGGTTTTGACGCACAACTCAGTCTTCGTGTCCAAGCTACCATAGTCACCCTTGCTTTTCAATCTGAAAAACTAGACATCTCCAAATAAATCGCGCCAGTGTATACAAGGTTGATGCCGGGTTATTCCGGATAGACCGATTTGGGAAGCTCGGAAACAGTAGCGCCTTAAAGGGGCTACGAAATGCCAAAAATTGGGTGACGGCCCGAAAATCGGAGCCCTGTACGTGGGAGGCCTCTGCACACCTAGGGTCGCGGGAAGCTCGCAAATTTGAAATGGCCTGTTGTCACCTCGAAATCACGTTCTCGGCTGTTTCTGGGCCAAATTGGATGATTAAAACACCAAAACTATTCAAAATTGAGTGAGGATTTCAAAAATGGGCTCAGAATGTGCGAATTATATTGTTTTCACAAAGAAACCGGGCAAAAACAACTTCGCGCAAAAATCGAAAGAGTGAGGGCTCTCGTCCCGCAGCGCCCGCTGGCAATTTGCCAGAAATCAAAGAGGCCTCCCAAAAGGGCTTTGATGGGCTGGCATGGATAGCTGCCCTGACTAGGGAATGGTCTCCACTCGACATCGAATTTTTCGTCGAAAGTTAGTTCATCTTGTAGAGCTCGACGAGACGAATCGATTGATGTAACTTTTAGCTGCGGATACTGTAATACAACAAAGTTACAGCCCTTTAAAGTTTTTACCCGACCTTCATAAGCCCTCCCCACGCCCTTGGACCCGGAGCTATCTTTGGACCTAGGAAGCCCGTAATTCCTAACTCCATTGGCTTTGTGTTCACGCGGTTGGGTTGTAATTCAATCCCTATCAATAGGACAAGCCTGTTCTTGCAGGGAAACATTTCCGAAACCTGCGCTGATAAGGCGGGCAGGAAAGGGTTCCGACAGGTGGCCACCGATAGCGCGAATGTGCGGGCGGAAGAAAAAATATTCGAGCTTGCGTGGGCGGGTTGCACACAGTTACTGTAAGATAAAGGTTCCACGCCGGGCAGAGGGGTGCGTTCTGGCAGACAGACACGCAGGGGGAACAGTGCGGACTGTACCTTGCCCATAGAACAATTGTGAAGTCGTAATAAGAGAATAATGATAGGTGCAGGACTTTAATGTTTAGGGTGTAAACTTATGTGGATTTTAAAGGGATGCCGACGGCATAGTCAATCGGTTACGCGCTGAAAAGAAAATGTCTCTGCGCCTCTCCCCAGGGCGCGCTCTCTGCCCTGTTGGCTACTTGCCAATTTGTCGACACATGCCGTCGGCAGCCCTTTAAGGGCCTCCAGCGCTTATTGTTAGCAACGACATGTTCAGATTGTGACGGTGCGCGGCGTATTCCGGGAGCAACCAAAAAGTTACTGGAACTGGATGATCCGCGAGTTCTGGTTTGATGGCATTGTCGAAAGGTAGCGTATACTTTTTAGTTTTAAAAACGTTTTTAGTGTCTACTATGACGCACACGACCAGACGCACCATCTCGCGTTGGCAAGCCACATCACAGCCGCGAGGGTACGCAAAAACTTTTCCGCGCCTAACCGCTGTTTAGTTTGCAAGCCAATTCGACGGGACGCCATACCCATACAGCGCCACCATCGAAGTCATGCGCATAACGACACCACCGTCCCCGTTCGAATGCAGTTTATTTTGGGGAATCAGATCGCGATGAAGCGATTCGCTGTATGTTTTTGTGTACACAAGCGACGCAATAAGAACGATTTTGGATTGGCATAATAACGAATATTGATTTTTCTACCTTTCCTACAATTTGACCCCTGCCATCTTACTTAATTTGTGTGTTAGCTTTGGACCTTTTTGCCATATCCTGCCATATGAGATTTGGATGATGTACAAACTCACGCTGCCACGTGATACCCGGTTAAAGATTATTTTATTATGTATTGTGTATCACTGTCCTACTTGACGCATTGATACAATCGCGAGTGACTGATGTCATGCCAGAAGTCCAAGAAGTGATGATAAACCGTTTTCAAGAATTTTCCCCCGCTGTTGCCGCGCCCGACAGCGATAAGCCCAGGGAATTTTCAAGGATTGTGTGGTCTCGAAATAAGAGCATGTAAATTGGGAGGGGCTTATCGTGAATGGTCAGGCTATCAGTACGTTGGCAAAAAAAGGAGCAATCGTAAATTATCGATCAGCTGTTGGAAGTCGGGAGTCTTTGCTGATAAGGTGTATAATAGCTACTTCGCTTTCCATTCGTCACGTGCCAACACGATCAAGTCGTTACTTGCGCCCTTAAAAAATCGCCACAAAGCTCGTCAGGAAGTTTTACACCTTTTCAGGGCACTGCGACTTGGATAGCAGGCCGAAATGTTTGGGCCCCCGGATCTTCAGGGGTTCTCTGTGAGTATTCTTCGCGTTCCACAAAACGTCCTCAAAGCCTCTGGGTTATAGATGGAATTTAATTCTTAAAGAAATAGCGGACAATTACAGCCTAAAATTAACCAAGTTTCGTTTACAGAGGTTCCAACAAAGCATGCAACAGGCGTTGTCAATGGCGCAACAGGTAATGTTGTTTCGAAGACGACTCTAACAAAAATCGTCATGTCATTCAGTTTTAGACCTCAAGAATTAAATAGATTGCCGCATTCTTAGATTAAATAGATTTATTCTAATGCACAACTCAATACATGCTTTTTCTACTCATTAACCGTACTTTCAGGCGAACCAATTTGAGCGTCAACACGTGCTACGTCCTGGCGACGTCACGGGCACGGTAAGAGCTTCCCGTCCCATTTTTCTTGATATTCTTGCTATTTGGTACCGTTAAAAACTATTTTCAAACGGCAGGAACTTTTAGGAGAGCTGAAAGCCAAAGTTAGCTCGATTTAGGCACCGGCACCTCCAAGCTACCCATACACGTCCGGGTTTTCGGCTCCCCCTCCGAGCTATGCCTACACATCTACCTCATCTGGTCCAACGCCGGTGGGGGTTTGTCATATCGATCAGAATCCGAAAATCCTCATTTTAGAATTCCGGCAATCAGACGATCGTCGTCGTGACAAATATCCCTGAGGAGGATGACGCGGACTTGTGGAGATATATGGTGAAAAGGATGGCAGGGCGCAATGTGGATCGTCTGAAAAGGTATTGGAAATTGACGATGAGCTATCAAGAGGAAGCTCACCTTTCCAGGGTTATCCACCTTGGTCCGGACACTCGCCAGTTGCTTTTCGAATCGGAGACCGATGCGAAGGCGGCAAGATATAATTAGATCGTCATTAATGCAAATTTTTTTAGTTCATCAAAGAGTATGACAGGAAAAAGTACCCCTTCGGGATGGCAGGCGATACGATGCGGATGAAAATTGCGGATGAAGCAATGGTAAATTTGACGCTAGACTGATTTGGCTATACGTTTTTTTTTGCAGTCGACGTCCATTTAGGTACCCAACAAGAAAAAGCTGCATATTACTGGATTATCAGCTGATTGGACCCCTGAGTTAATCTACCACAATTTGCTCGGTGCGAGCACCATGATCAAGGGTGGAATGTGAATTTTTCGGAAAATCTGAGAAAAATCGGACCAATCAATTTTAGCCAAGGAGTCAGGCCAATGGAGAAGTCCGGATCTGGCATCTACCAAGTCATTGTCGAATTTTTCTCTGAAGAAGCTTGCCTAGAGGTTTGTTTTCAAAAGTTGTTTTCCAGGTATGTCCGCCTTAGGCCATGCAACGATGTCGGCAAAACTCTATGGGTTCCATCATGCGAGCAAAGCACCTGTCAGAGCCGGTTTCAAGTATGCTTTGTGACTCGTAGTTGATCAATAATCCTATGGCCCCTGATTAAAAAGATTTTTTAGACTTCGAATCACCGCATAAGAAGCTCGTGCTCAGAGGGTTGCCAAAAGACGCGACAAAAGCTGATACCATCCGCTATGTCTTTATGAACGATCCGGAATTGATTCACGAAAGGCATACCACCAACGAATTTCTCAAGCCAACCTTGTTCAGCATCAGCCTCCACAACCTAAATTGTACCGCGGAGTTCAAGACCGAAGAGGCAGCGACCCGGGTAGGGTTTGAAAAAATCTGATACCTCGCAAATTGGAGATGTTCGTTGACATCAACAAAAAGCCGTATCGTGGCAATGGACCGTTGCTGCATGTCGAGTGGTTCAAGTCGAATTGAACGTCGATGCTCAACAATAAAACACCGCACCAAAACGGAAAATAATCGCCAAATTTCAATAAATTTTATTTTTGATGTCCCAGGGGTGCTCGATATAGCGCATTAACGCTTGGTCCTCGATCGCAGCCGCCAGACCTCAATGGATTCGTTGTGCACCAGGGAGCGATCCGATTTCTGGAGCAAAATATTGGGCTCTAGGTGGAACGCGCTACTTTTACACTTGCGGCGATGCTCGCTTTTACCACGATTTAATCTCTGAATTAAATGTCGTAGTTTCTTCAATATTACGTGATTTTTTGGGGACTAAATCATTGCGAGGAGCCAAAAATATACCAAGAATTTTAATTCTAGAGCAAAATAATAGTTAATTAAAGCAGCATCTTGAGCAAGATAATTTAAGAAAGTTAAACGAAAAGCAAAAACAACTCTGTTATGGGGTTGGCAAGCTAATTATTTGGAATTTTCGATATTTTTCAAGTTCTGTTAACGCTATTCGATAGAGCATCAAAAAATTAAACCCAGATATAAAACTCAAATTAATGTAATTTAATATAGGAGGTATTTTTCTGTAGCCGTCAAGCTACAAAGCTACAAACAGAGAATACCCGCAGCAAAAAGAGTCGTGAGCGGGGAAACGCGTAAAAAAATTTAAAGAAATCAATCAAAGAGCAAATAAATATTTTTATCAATTTTCGACCCTTTCAATTTCCGGGGGAATCACGGAAATGCTGGGCGTCAGACTGTAGACCGTCTTTCGATTGTAACTCCCGATCGTGTAGGTTTCTTTTTCTAAAAGAAATTAAAAAAAATAAGATTCACTTACTTTTACAAGATAAAACTTGAGCAATTCGCAACCGGTACGATTTTGTCGCAATTAATAGAATTGAGCTGTTGCAGATGGAGTGGATGTTGATGTACATCGGGTGGATGCCGGCTACTAAAAATATAAAATTCGTTATCTTCGCATTATCGGGGTGCAACCTTTTCTGTAAGCTACAATTGTTCTAATATAACAAGAA
Organism: Mesorhabditis spiculigera; assembly: GCA_958295435.1. NCBI lineage: Eukaryota > Metazoa > Nematoda > Chromadorea > Rhabditida > Rhabditidae > Mesorhabditis > Mesorhabditis spiculigera. Next base: position 21,385 of record CATQJA010001843.1, on the reverse strand, counting down.
GACGTGTTCGTAAAATGGTTTTTACTATCCTTAAACGTAACAATGGTGCAAATTTCGATTAAAAAAAATTTAGATTAGCAGTATGGCCAATTTTTGACAAAATTTGTGAAAATTTTCTCATTTTTTGGACACTTTACAACTTTATACATAGGTAAATTGTACGAAAAACTTTTTAATCATTGAAAGAAAAATTTTTCATATTTTACGAGGGTTCCACGACTTACAAAAAATTCACACCCCCGCCAATGCCAAAGAACCAGAAACTAAAAAAAGCGGAAAATATTCAAAAAATGAAAGGTCTGTCTCACCCCAATAAAACCCTGAAAATTTCAGGTCGACCCGTTGAAAAACCAGTAAAAAATAGATGACGTAAGGAAATGCGATGTAGATAAGTTGGCAAAGTGCCTAAAACAATAAGATTTTTTAATAAACGTGATATCTACCTGCAATAAGAAAACGGTAGCAAAATAGCGCCGCAATGCGCGCGTTTTTCGGCTCTCTTGGGGCTGGGAGCCAAACTTCACCAAGTTGTTGTGAATGGTGGACGCTGCGATGTAGAAATATTGACAGGTGGTGATCGTCAATAGGAGCAAAACGGCGCGGAAAATGTTGCGAACAAGTGGGAGCATATCGACGAGGAGGACGTTATTCCTGCCGCAAAATAGGGGTTGGCGGCGACAGACCTGAAAATTCTGGTTCTTTCGCTGGATCGGGGGAGGCCGATTTTTGTTGCAATGTCCAGAAATAATTAGTAAAGTAATTATCACAATTTTAATGTGTATTTATTAAAATTAAATAATATATTTAAGCGGAAAACCTCTAAAAAACCTCTAAACCTTTTAAAAATCCGGCATTATGCTCGAACAGACCGAACTTTCCGGTCGAAAAATCGACATTTTCTGGATCTTTATATTTTTCATTTTGTCATATTCTAGGTGATTTCTCTATGAGGGATCACGGCTAGATATGATATTCCCATCAGGGTGGCTACGATTTACCCTCTAAGTCAGCATACTAATTATACTGAACTTATCTGACCTCCGTGCTAAGGTTGCATCTCTGTAATTAACTACGTTTATTAATAACTTTACCCATTTAATGGTAAATTGGCACTCTAGACTGGGGTTTCTTGGGAAGCTGAAGGAGAAGACAGATATTAATGTGTGGATACGTGGCCTGATGGCGCTTTCGGTGTAATTAACTATAACATGTAAGCTTACGGTATGGGGTTTTTCTTAGTTTATTTAGCATTTCATAAGAGCGTAATGTGCAAAGGGTTTTTAAGGAAAGAGATAAGAGCCCGGGAAAGGATGCCAGGCAACACGGAGATTCAGGCCCAATAATTTAAAATAAGAGATCATAAAAAGATCTACAAGTTGGGTCCAAAGATTCAGGACCATCGGCCTTTCGGCCTCCGGTCCCTCCTCTGAGTTCTCTAGTTAAAAGGCTTAGATCTAGCGTACGATTCCTAGACTAGCTAGAGCTAGGTGAGAACTGGGCAAGAAGTGGGGAGGCCCCCGCAGGGGTCCTCCCGGGGCCTGTTCCCCCGAGTGGGCGTGTCTCTCCCTATCATATAGGACAATTTCCATTTGATATTTTTGAAGATTTTTAACCTTAATGCGACCTTAATTTTCTTGGATAAAAATCGCCTAAAAGGCTTCACTCCGTAAAAACAGTTTTTATTGGCAAGGGCAGTTCAGATATTCAAATACTTTGCTATTTGGTGTGATCTTTTCCTGGTAAAAACACCTTGACAGCTTAAGTACGACGAGAGCCTGCAATTCCCCAGGGCCTGACGTTGCTGATCACCTGCCACGGCTCTACTTTACTGTTAATGCAAAAACAATCGGCTTTACAATGTGGTCGGGGTATTAAATTGGCACCTGCACAGTGTTCTCTAAGTTAAACATACGTTGTTTAAAGGGGTTTGGAAGTCAAAATTCGTGCGTGCGGGGAAGGATCCTACTGATGAAAGAAAACGCAAGGGCTACTGCCCCAAAATACCGGCAACTATCGTTTCGTTGCGAAAAAACGTAAAAAATTTGGGTAAAACTGAAAAGTTCTCGGGGCTAAAACGAGTTTTTGAGTGCGCGGCGAATATATGTCGTAATGTCTGATAAGGCGCCCAATCACTCGATCTCGGTGATTCTCTGATCCATTTTCAGAATTAAAAAGTATAAAATGATCAAAATTCGATGAGGATTACACAAATAACTTTAGAATTTTTAAATGCAAGCGTTTTCACGTTCAACAATGGGCCAAGATCATGCGGCGCGGTCGCGCTGCGGCCAGTAATCAACGCAGGGGCCCTGGACCACTTTTCGGAGCCCCTTGAATACCGGCAGCCATATTCTTCCAGACTCACCTCAATCGGATCAATCGTCGCTTCCCCATAGAAATACTGTGACCAGAGCCAAACACTGGAACAAGCCGCCAAGCAGACAAAAACGGCGATGAGGCCGAGCTTCATCCGGCGCTCAAAAACCCGCTCCTTCAGGTGGGCGGTTTGATACTTGGTAATACCCGTGTAGTAAATCACGGTTGCGATGTAAAAAACCATAAGGTAGTAGAGATTCTAGAAATTGAGTTGAGGTATCGGGATCCGCAGCTTACAATCCCCAAAAATGACTGCTCTTTCGTGAATCGATGATCGCTCAACATTTTCACGCAGTAGATTGGGGCGTAGAGGATCGGTTTGTAGATGGAAATTATCGTATCCGCGAGTTCGGATGCGATCTGAATGCTTGCATTTTGCCGTTTAATACAAAATATAGTTTTGATAAAAGTCCGAACTGAAGCTGCGCCTCAAACTTGATAAACTCAAATTAAGGCACTTTCGCCGTAGCGGGGGGGGGGGCACCGGATAATTTAGAATCGTCGTATTTCAAGTAAAAAACTATCTAAACACCAAAAATTCGGAGTTTTTGTCCGACAAAATCTCCAATTTTGTTTATCGAAAATCGCTATTTTGCATATTTTTAGCAAATTTTGTAAAGTTTTTGCGTTGATCATTAGCATGAAAAGGTAGTAAAACTCTTCCATTTATTTTAGAAAAGGCTCCCAAGTAAGAAAAAAAGTTGGTTTTCTCTCCTGATATCCCGCTCTTTCCCCCCCCCCCGATAATGCCGAAGAACCCAAATTAAGTATACTTACCAGTAGGTTCAGCTGGATTCGTTTATAACTCTTTGTAGCTGGAGACGGTATCCGGAGCAGAAAATACACAGCTATCCCGAATAACGCCGATCCGGTGGTCCAGGTTACGGTATAAATCCGTGCCAGGACCCATTCTACTTCCGGTGAAGGCAGGAATACATACTTTGACGTGTAGTTTTCCATATTTTCTGTAAAAAACAACATAAAAACGGCCAAAAAGACTTGAGAAATCGTGAAGGACTAGACCAAAAGCAAAAATAAATTCGCTCGGCGTTCACCGTGATTCAAAAAGCAAGATTGTAGCGCTTTCCAGGAAATCAAATACAGCACCTGTTTGTGGTCCAGCCCCACCTGCCGGTCTACCGAATTTTTGAAAAAATGATGAAAATAAGTGGAGGGCAAAGTGTTGCTGAACAGCTACCAGTTTGTGAGCCCCAGCTGTTGGCGAATCGTACGAAACATTTTAAGAGAAACCAGTCGATAACAGCCGCTTCGCGGCTGCTATCGACTGGCCCTCCCGGGGGGCAAGGCAATACAGGGTGCTTCCCATTCTCTTTAGTATATTTCCCGCTTGGCGCGAATACCTTTCGTGATCTACCTATGCCCGTCCTCCAAAACCAAAGAAACTTCCACTCCTGCTCTTCCCTCCTGAAAGAAACCCCCCAACATCGGTAGTTGATCCTAAACAAAAGTAGAAAGGAAGTGTAATGGTCAGCACACCCCCTAGAAGCAAAGCTCTAACCTTCTTTAAGAATAAAAAAAACATCTAAGAAACGCGTAATGGCTAGAATACCCTTGAAAAAAAGTTATTTCCCCTTCTTTAATACCAAAACAACATCTAAGAATCACGTAATGGCTAGAATACCCTTGAAAGAAAGTTATTTCCCCTTCTTTAATACTAAAAAACATCTAAGAAACGCGTAATGGCTAGAATACCCTTGAAAGACAGTTATTTCCCCTTCTTAGTTACTAAAAACATCTAAGAAACGCGTAATGGCTAGAATACCCTTGAAAGACAGTTATTTCCCCTTCTTAGTTACTAAAAACATCTAAGAAACGCGTAATGGCTAGAATACCCTTGAAAGACAGTTATTTCCCTTCTTGGTTACTAAAAAACATCTAAGAAACGCGTAATGGCTAGAATACCCTTGAAAGAAAGTTATTTCCCCTTCTTAGATACTAAAAAAAACATCTAAGAAACGCGTAATGGCTAGAATACCCTTGAAAGACAGTTATTTCCCCTTCTTAGTTACTAAAAAACATCTAAGAAACGCGTAATGGCTAGAATACCCTTGAAAGACAGTTATTTCCCCTTCTTAGTTACTAAAAAAACATCTAAGAAACGCGTAATGGCTAGAATACCCTTGAAAGACAGTTATTTCCCCTTCTTAGTTACTAAAAAACATCTAAGAAACGCGTAATGGCTAGAATACCCTTGAAAGACAGTTATTTCCCCTTCTTAGTTACTAAAAAACATCTAAGAAACGCGTAATGGCTAGAATACCCTTGAAAGAAAGTTATTTCCCCTTCTTAGATACTAAAAAACTTCTAAGAAACGCGTAATGGCTGAATACCCTTGAAAGAAAGTTATTTCCCCTTCTTAGATACTAAAAAACATCTAAGAAACGCGTAATGGCTGAATACCCTTGAAAGAAAGTTATTTCCCCTTCTTAGATACTAAAAAACTTCTAAGAAACGCGTAATGGCTAGAATACCCTTGAAAGAAAGTTATTTCCCCTTCTTAGATACTAAAAAAACTTCTAAGAATCGCGTAATGGTTAGAATACCCTTGAAAGAAAGTTATTTCCCCTTTTTAATACTAAAAAAACCAATAAAAACCGTTGCGAAACAATTATTCTTTTGTTTGAGGATTTCTGCTACCATTAATGCGCGAACGTCCCCCTCTCCCCGGGACATGCCCTGGGGGCACGTTGAATTCCCGGTCGCGGTCGGACGTCGGGCGCACGGACATTAGAAATTTATATATAGTAGATATGCATACAAATTTTTACCTGAATTCGAACAACGACAATCACAAGTTCGACTTTGTTCCCATAAAATTGGGGTGGACTAACATTAAACCCATTATTTTTGGGGGTTTCCCGGCGAATGGGGTACTCGGAAATCGCCTAAAACGTGCCAAACCAAATAACGTGGAATTACAAGTCCCTAATCCCGACCGATCTGACAAGGAATGCTTTTTTTTTGAGTCATTGGCAAAACCTTACGAGACCTAGCTCATTCGATAGAGAATTCGATTCTGAACAAAACCCCGTTGTTCTTTTTTGCAGAATGGCTATCCCTGATTTTATAAAATTTTAAAACTGCATCCAAAAGCCTATCTTTTTGCTCGAAAGGCGCTCGGTAAGAGACGGTCACTAGTATTTTAATTTTATAAAATCAGGGATAGCCATTCCGCAAAAAAGTACAACGGGGTTTTGTTCAGAACCGAATTCTCTATTGAATGAGCTAGGTCTCGTAAGGTTTTGCCGATGACTCAAAAAAGCACTCCTCGTGAGTCGGGATGTCTAAAGTTTGTGCTCGACTACTTCCTGTGAAACACGATCTGGGAATCTCAGGCATTTTTATAATGCTGACGGTACGGGAACGTCGGAAATTCACACGGATCCGCGCATTGTACCGGCGCCTAACAAGCGCTAAGCTAATTAGAATCGTGGGCTAGGATATCATGGCATGCTAGCGCTAGCGGAACAATTTGTTCGGTGTCGTAGACTGCGCCTTGTTCAGTGAAACCGATCGCGAAAAAGTTCTTTAAAATTAGCGGCAAAGGGGCAGACCTAAGACAGGAAATGCCTAATAATGAAGTCTGTAGTAAGTCATTTTAATAGCGCCTCATTGTTAGTAAACTTTAACTATATTGAAGTCGAAAAAGAAGCAAAAGAACTAGAAAAAACTTTTGTGGAAATTCTGTAATATTTGGAAGACTTTTTCCGGCGTAAAGAGATCTTATGGAAGCGAAAACTGGAAGGGAGCTATTGAAGACCACACTCTATTTTTGACATTGTTGATTGACCCTTTTGCAATTATAATTTTCAAAATGTTATCGTTAATTCGAGCACCGGCCCCCGTGTTTTCCCAGGTGGGATCCAATACGGGCTGTTCGGGCCAATTTCGGTGCCTGATAATATGAACTCATTCAGCTTCTCGGACCGCTGATTGGCGCAACGAGCCTGTTGTTGCCAAGGCAAAATCACTGATACGTAATGGAAACAGACTGAATTTGAACGGCGCCTTGGCTGTCGTGGCGGCCCTGTGTGACACGCCGGCGGGGGTGCCCCCTACCGGTTAGCCCCCTCCGCCCTACCACACCCCCATCCTCCGTTGTGGTCTAGTGGTTAGGATTTATGGCTCTCACCCATAAGGCCGGGGTTCGATTCCCCGCAACGGAAGAATCTTTTTGCTTTTTGGGAATTAGGGTCGTCCGGCCACCCTACCCTAATTTTCTCGTTTTGACGTCCGTTTCCCATTTCAGACTTGCCTTTTTTATTGCGGAAACCAAGCAATAATCAAGAAGATACGGTTTTTACAAAATCTTTATTCCATTACACGACACCGGAAAGGAAAATGGGAACAATGGGAAAGCGCGGGGAAACATCTTGTGAATAGGAACTATCGGAATTGTTGGCGTACGGTAGGGACGAGTAGCTGGGGCCGGCTCGGCTCTATTTCGGGCCCAAATGTTGCGAGACCGGGGCTCCGTCCGTCTGCGAAAAGGCCGGCTCGACGGGTTTCTAAAAAAATCTTTTTTTTTTTGGATTCTGGCCTCCTTGAAAGGGACGAGCAAGGCAAATGCATAGATTTTACTGCTCTGGATTCCCAATTCACACCACAAAAAACCCTGAGCGATGACTTGCCGGTCCCTTTAAATTGGTGTGATTAAGAATTAGCTTTATCAAGCGCGAATAATTGTTCACACCTTCAGGTCGAGCTTCGGGCGCTCCGTCTGGTCGCGGCCACCCGGCGAGTCGGACGATTTTGACTTTGTTGGGCTGGCCTTAACAAAACGAATTCACTCTTCAGCTTTTAATGGGCAACATACCCCAGGAATCATCACACTCGCAGCCATCGTCGTCCCGCCGCCACCCCCGCCGCCCACGTCGTTAATTTGGCTTTGCAGCAGCGTGATCGACTTGTTCATACCCCTGAAAAAGATGGGAGAGTAAGGGGGACCAGCAGTCTGTATTAACGTATTTACGTATTAACGGGTCGGGAATAATAGGAAAATAAATTAGCGTTTTGCTACGAAACCCCTCCCCGTTAACAGTCCAGTACCAACACCGTGTCAAAGACCTACATAACAGCCAGACAGAGGAAGATGAGCCAGCACAAGAAGAACACGGCGACGCCGCCCAGCACGCAAACGCCGATGAAGACGCTTTGCTAAAAGGTGGCATGATCAAATCTCTGAATCGTGCCCCGCCTACCGTAGTCTCCCCCAGCTGTCCCATGCCAATCTTCAGCTTGGTGAACTCATCGTTTGAGAAGAGCTGAAAAGAGGAGGTGCTTCGGGCGATGCAGTCGAAAGCGAACCATTTTACCTATTTTCGGCTCTTTCGCGTTATCGGGGGGAGGGGGTATCAGACGATAAAACCAATTTTTCTTACTATCCCATTTCCTGAATATGAACATAGGACGAGTTTCTAATCCCCTTTTTACTATTCCTAAGCGCAATTTTACAAATTTTTGTTAAAAAAGTACAAAAATACAGGCTTTTTGACCAAAATTTTCAATTTTTCAGCTTGTTTCGATAGTTTTAGGTATATAGATAATTCCTAAGGGTAAGAGTCTAGGAAACCCCCCACAGCCGTAACTTTTCAGCCATACGTCCTATTAATGCGCCGAGTAGCTCAAAATGCTGGCCGTGGTCAATTTAATTGTTCTCAAAAAAGTTGTTTCCTTGCGGCAAAAATTGGTAGAAAATTTTTTACATTATTTTCAAAGTTGAAAAGATTAGGCCGCTATCTTCGATATATATGAGGAGTCCTAAACTCAAATATTTTTTGCTATTTTTTCGACTCAAACGTACTGTAGGCTTATTCTCCAGAGCAAGAGCTACATTTTGGTACCATTGACACGCTCGTCAAAAGGTAACGAAAGACAAACTCACTTTAGACCAGGAAAAATTAATTAAAGAAAAACCAGGATTTTTATTGTTTTAAAATTTTTGTTAGAGTGCAGTTTATCCCCAGCCCTACTTTTTCAACCTCTTTTTTTTTCTCGCCGCAAATATTGCCGTTAAAATTTTTTTACCAAGGATTTTGAAAGTTGATATTAGCCGCTATGCTTCGATGTACTAGAGTCTAAAACTCAAATATTTTTATTTTCCGCTTTTTTTTTCAAACGGACTCCGTAGGCTTATTCTCCAGAGCAAGAGCTACATTTTGGCCCACCGTTACAAAAAATAGCAGATACGAAAACCCATTTCACAAAAAAAATTAAACAAAAAGAACCAAACTTAAAATTGTTATAAAAATTTTTCTAACATTTTTGATGTAAGAAAACAAATTTTTTATTTTTCCCCCCCTTTTTTTTTTCCCTTTTTTGTTAGGAAAAAAAAAAATAAAATTAAATAATTTATTTGTGTCGAAAAACAACTTTTCGAAATATTCCAAGGAAAATTTTGAGATTCTCGGCGCATCAAAAGGATGTATGGCTGTAAAGTTACGGCTGGGGGGTTTCCTAGACTTGAGCCTTCCTAAGTGTTATGCTAGCAAAATTACCGAACCTTTGTCTTATTTTCAAGGTCGGTGACGCGAGCCTCGACAGCGACCTCGGCGAGCGTGGCGACGCCGAGGAACAGCAGCAGCCAGACGATGCGCAGCATTCTTACGCCATGACCCGAATTCTTTCCGGGTCGTGACAGCAAAATTGCGGCTTTATGTAAATTATTTGCAGTCAAATCGTGTACAGTCGGTGCCCGATCATCGCAAGCAAAACATAAGATATCCCATGCAAAAACATTTATTCAGGTCCGAAAACCACGCAGTTTACAAGCGATAGTTCGGAATTTGGAAACGTGTTCAGATTTTTGGTCGAATTTTTCCCAATTGCCGCTCGGGGGGTGAACGAGTATCTTCTAGGCTTCGGTGTGCTGAAAAAAGCGTTAAATTTATTAAAAATTTCATCTTTTTTTCTACCTTTGGCGTGACCGGCTTGCTGAAGGAACAATCCTCGTAGTGGCCGTCGTTGCCCTGGAAAATTAAAAAAAATAGATTTTGTTGATAAAATACCTCTTTCTCGAGGGTCTCCTGCTTCGAAAGTCTGTGCCCATCGGCGGTGCTCGTCGTGGAATCGCGCTGAAAGGGAATGGAATCTAAAATCTCGATAGTCCAAAATCTAGGCAGAGATATGCCGACAAGCCCAAATTCGAAGAGTCAAAAAACCGACACAAAAACGCTCGAATTAATACTTTCTGCCTGCAATTCAAGATTTTGAATGTCGGCATTTTGGCTGACAGCATTATGGTTTGTCGGTGTTTTGGCCTATCGAAATTTGTTTTGTCGGCATTATGCTGTTGTAACCTGTTCAGGCTTCTGAGTAGCTTTAAAGGGACGACTGTACAGCGTTAAAGTCGACCCCGGTAAGAGTTTACTTTACCCCCACCGCCGAAGGGTCTCAAAGCTTTCGGTATTTTCGCTTATTTTGTCGAGATTTTTGCAACGCCATTCGATAGAGCGTCGAAAAATATACTAAGAGTTTTAATTTGAGCCTACAATAATGTAAAATAAAAAAGTTATAGCCAAAAACTTCCGGCTGGGGGGTAAAGTAAACCGTAGCCTCGACCCCTAATTTTGACTAGATCTCGACAGATATGCGTCGTCATGGTGGTAATAAGGGCTCGATTTTGGCGTTTTCTAACACGTATAAAGCAAAACTCCGATTTTGATACCTTCGAAGCGACGCTCTCCACATCATTCACCACCGGCGGCACTTTCGGGCTTGGGCTCACGCTCGGCTCTTTCGCCACCGTCGGCTTGATCGCTTTTTGCAGTTTGCTAAATTGAGCATCTTCCACAGTGACTCGAATTTCCCCTACATCACCTGACAGCCAAGCACACAAGTCGACAAGCACAGGCATAAGATGGCCGCGCCGAACACGCCGATGGAACCGATCAAGAACAACTGAAAAGCGGGGCTTCAAATTGCGAAAAATTGGCTCTTTCGGAGTAAATTGCTTTGAACTGACTTTCTTAAAAATATTATGGGTAAGATACTAAAAATTCGTCTTTTTCGTCTACAGGTGTGTAAAGGACGAAAGGACGCTGTCCTATTCGTCTACAGGTGTGTAAAGTATACCAAAATGTTCGTCTTGCTCTGGCGAGTATTTTGGTGTAATTTGACACACCTGCCCATAAACCGCGAGCCGAGATACGGTAGGGGGGGGGTATCTGGAGTTCAGCCCTATTATTAAAACCTTACAATTTTTTTAGGAAGACCATTTTAGGTCGAAAAATTTATTTTTTTCGACGCATATGACAACATTTTCTACTTGTTTTGAGCAATGTCTGGTTTGTCTGAAGTTATCTAGTGTATTTTGACGCCAGCTACCGTATCCTGCTTGAGCTCCTCCAAGACGGCGGAGGCGTGCACCGATTTGTTGAGGCGCTAAAAGCAGAAAAATAGGGAATGGATCGAAATTTCGTACTTTTTCGAGCTGCCAGAAACGGGCGTCAAGCTGCTGCACACGGCCGTCCAGCTCAGAGCCGTCCCCTTCAGGTGGCTCGTCGTTTGAGCTGCTCGCGGCCGTCGAATCCGAGACTGGAGCCGACGAGGTGTTCGTCTTCGCGACGGGTTCGTTTGAGGGCTAAAAACATGTTGGTAAGAGGCTAGTTGGGGCGAGGGTTAGGGTAAACTTGGCTAAACTGCAGGTTCCCCCCAGGTTGGTCTACGTTATTTTGGTATACTTTCGGCCTTTTTTGGTAATTTTTCACATACACCTTGCCTAAAACATCAAAAATTTTCTAAATTTTTGAGATTGTCAGGGTGTTCTACCATTTAGAAACATTGTAAAATGCTGTAAAATACTGTAAAATATACTGTAAAATCATTTCAATTTCGTTACAGCATCGCACAAAATTATTGGAGAACAATTTCTTCGCCCTCCCCCCGCTAACAGCCCACTGCCGCCAAAATTTCCAAGCTTTGAGGTTAAGCGAAAATTACCGTATTCCCGGCCTGGCTGCCCTGGCTGACCACGATGTGGCAGGAGATGAAGAAGAACAGCCACAGAAGGCGCTGCATTTTGAGGGTAACCGAGAAAAGGGAAGCTCCGACTTTGTATAAACTCAATCCTAAAAAATGCAAATTGCGTTCCCAAAAATTTATTCAACTTCAGTCTACAACAACTATCCAAGAAATCGAATCGTCTCTTCAAGTATTTCATTGTGCGTGTGGGAATTGTAGAGGAAGCGTCAGTTGGTAAATATTCCGATGGCTTCTTTGTCGCACTTGTCGTCCTAGTCGCGACACTTAAAATTGCTGTATAAAAAAAGTCTCGCGGAAGATCCGCACCGAATTGGTGCCCAGCTCAGAGCCCCAGAGGATGGCGTGCTCGGTGCTCGTGGCGGCGTGACACTAAAATAAGATTGATCGTTCTCGTAAGGTCTCTATTTAAATAGATTTTAAATTATGATTCTAACATGTTTTTAGGCCAGTTTACTTATATTGTTTATTATTTATTAAAGTATACTATCTAACTATCAATTTAACAGCTTTTTAAGCCGTGTTTAGTTGAGTTATAAAATTGATAAAAGCTTAGGAAAAATTAGGCAAATAGTAAAAAAGCACTCCTTCAAAATGGCTAAAATTTAACGCACTTTTTAATAATAAAACCACCGAAAATATCTTAAAGTACACTAAAAACGCTATTGATTTCCAAGGAATGTATTTCTTGTAAGGAAAGTGAGGTGAAAAGTGACCTTCATGGGACCGGGCGGAGGTGGCGGGCTGGGATGCGGACGCGTCTTTTTTCTGCTTCCGCGGGCCACCGATCGACATGTCGACGTAGATGTCCTCCTGTAATTTAATTATTTGCTAAAGAATTCAAGTAATCCCACAATCTCGTATTTTTCAATCTTCGAACAGCTTGTGCTCGTCGAGGCGTTACGCTGGAATGTAAAAATTACTCTCTCTCTCTCTCTCTCCCCCCCCCCCCTCTCTCACTCGCACATACCTGTCCACCTTTAGCTGGCTTCAGAGGCTTCATCGGCTTCATCAAGATTGCCGACTTCACTGGCTTCGCTTTGGTACTCGTAGCGGCATCCCGCGAAATGACAGAGTCGACGCGACTTGGCTTGTTATGCCGCTCCTTTGTAGCCTTCGAGCACCTTGGCTTCCTTGATGGTGGAGTGCTAAACGTATATAAATTTTTAATTTTCTGTATATCTAGCAAATAGACCAATATATACTTTCAAATCCCTCTAATACTGCGAAAACCTGATATCACCTTCAAGAGCGACGCTCTCCACATCCGAACTCAGCGGCCCGGCGGTGTCCCGGGATTTTGGGATTGTCGTGGATTTGAGGGCTCTTTGCAGCTTGCTAAATTTTGGACATCCAGCCATAATGCCGACAGTTCAAATCCTGACAGGCGAAGATCCCGACAGCCAAAATTCCGACATATTGTTGAAGCTAATCGACTTCACTTCCTTTTAAACCGCCGCCCTGGACTTCGGCATTTTCGCTGTCGGGATTTTGCTCACGGGATTTTGACTGTCGGGATTATAGTTGTCGGGATCTTTCCTGCCGGATTCTGGCTGTCGGCAACAAAAAGGTCGACAAAAAATCTTCGAGTTGCCCCCCCCCCAAAAATCGGGTTCGTGTACGCCCCTGGCTGTCGCTATTTAAGCTGTATGGCGTTTGGAAATCGGAATTTCGGCTACGGTTTACTTTACCCCCCAGCCGGAAGTTTTTGGCTATAACTTTTTTATTTTACATTATTCTAGGCTCAAATTAAAATTCTTAGTATATTTTTCGACGCTCTATCGAATAGCGTTGCAAAAATCCCGACAAAATAAGCGAAATACCGACAACTTTGAGGCCCTTCGGCTGTGGGGGGGGTAAAGTAGCTCTTACCGGAATTTCGGCTGTCGGTATGTCGGTCTGTCGGGATTTTGGCCTATCGGTATTTTTGCTGCCGTCATTATCAGTGTTGATATTTTTTGAATAGTATTACTAACATGATCATGTAGCCGAGGACACCAATGACGGCACACGCACACAGCAGGGTGAGGCCGAGAATTGCCAGAAAAACGAAGAGGTAGATCTGGAAAATGAGATTGTGTGTTCTTGTTTTTTCTGTCGCTTTTTCATGGTGGTCGATTTTTACAGGTCTACGTTACCTTTTCAATCCAAAATAGCCTCGCATCAAGCTGATCGAGCCGGGAATCGGCCGCTTCAAACGCTTCTTCGCCTGCGCCGAATTCATCGGTGTTTCTGGTCGAATTCAGCGATGAATTCTGAATTTAGAAATTCACCGATGCCGTGGGAAATTGTCGATTTTCGTCGAAGCTGTTCTGATTCTGTCCAAAGCCTTACCGTAAGTCCAGTATGATTCTGAATGGCGCCAAGCTGAGCGACGAGTAGGAGCAGCCAAAGGAGGCGCGGCATTTTGTAGTGTCATTGGGTAATTTATGGTTTTGCTTGCAAAATTTTATGCAAAGGAAAATTTTGCAAATTCAGAGGCTTTGTGATCTGGGCGATTTCGAATTTTCTGCCTTCGTTCCTTCGCTAGTTTCCAAGGGGCGTTCAGTTAATTTGAACGCCTTCAAATTTTTTTATATACCCGTAATTGCCGTATCCCTCGGAAACTTTGGCCAAATTAAAATTTAGTATATTTTCTGACGCTCTATCGAATAGCTGCAAACCCGACAAAATAAGCGAAAATACCGATTAATCCGGAGACCCTTCAGCTGTGGGGGGGTAAAGCAAACTCACCGGAATTTCTGGCTGTCGGTATGTCGGTCTGTCGGGATTTTGGCCTATCGGTATTTTTATTGCTGTCATTATTAGTGTCGATATTTTTGGAATAGTATTACCAATACGATCATGGAAGCTGAGGACACTAATGACGGCACACGCACACAGCAGGGAAGAGGCCGAGAATTGGCAGAAAATGTTCCTGAAGAGGTAGGATCTGAAAACATGGATTGTGTGGTCTTGTTGTTTCCTGTCGATTCTTCATGGTGTCGATTTTTACAGGTCTACGTTACCCCTTTTCAATCTAAAAATAGCTCCTCGCATCAGCTGATCGAGCGGGGAATCGGCCGCTTCAAACGCTTCTTCGCCTGCGCCGAATTCATCGGTGTTTCTGGTCGAATTCAGCGATGAATTCTGAATTTAGAAATTCACCGATGCCGTGGGAAATTGTCGATTTTCGTCGAAGCTGTTCTGATTCTGTCCAAAGCCTTACCGTAAGTCCAGTATGATTCTGAATGGCGCCAAGCTGAGCGACGAGTAGGAGCAGCCAAAGGAGGCGCGGCATTTTGTAGTGTCATTGGGTAATTTATGGTTTTGCTTGCAAAATTTTATGCAAAGGAAATTTTGCAAATTCAGAGCTTCGTGATCTGGGCATTTCGAATTTTCTGCCTTCGTTCCTTCGCTAGTTTCCAAGGGGCGTTCAGTTAATTTGAACGCCTTCAAATTTTTTTATATACCCGTAATTGCCGTATCCCTCGGAAACTTTGGCATTAGGTGTGCAACGTTGGAGCCGCTTGTTTTGCAAGGAAAGATAAGCGGCTTGGCTTCGCTTTGTACCCGAGCTTATCAGGTCTGGCCTGGTGTAGTGTACTACGCATTTATACGATTTTTACATAGCTGTAGTTTATAATTTATCCTACTATGTATAAAAAAATAGTGTCTGTGTGTGTGTGTGTCTGTGTGTGCCACTTTGCATCCACTTCCGGATGTCTGTCCGGAGGATATCTCGATAGGGGATGAATTTTAAGGTATGTATGATACGTCATTAGATGCGTAATGGCCTGGAGATGACTGCACGCATATCAGATTTAACAAAATCACTTATTTTCGACATTAAATTTAAGATTTTGTAAAACCCTCTTCGCTAGGAAAAATCTACATAGACCGGAAGTAGGAAGTCGCCTATATAAAGGGTCACAAGCGAATCATTTTCATTTTTTGGTCATCTGAATTCAGAAAAATTATGCAAATTGAAGGATAAAACGGGGTCGGACGGGGCCAGGGTTGAAAAGTCGCGAAGCGGCTTTTCAACCCTGGTTCGTATTTAATTCCCAATTTATTCATATCATATTCGTAAAATTAATACTGTTTGTAAAGCTATTTTTTCAAGCCCTGGCTCGCTTTCGATCGCTGCTAAACTGATTCAAAATCGTCTTGCCGATCGACCTTTGGACTAGGTCACCCTCCCCGAAATGATAAGACATCAACGGTTGTAGCCTGTAGCCTAATCACAGCTGTATTAGCACGTGGGGGGTGGGTAGAGGCCGGTAATTTGCACGTTTTTGACCGGAGTTTGCACTGGGAGACCGGAAGGCTTTCAAAAACGTTTTTAGGCGCATTAAACTCTTTTCTGCTCTGACGATTCTGTGAGAACTACTTAGTTCACCGGTGAACTACGCGTTTTAGTTTCTTTTCCTACCGTAAGCCTCTCGCTTTTTGCCGTCAATTTACTTTTAGCCCTTTAAAATTACTTTCTATCTGCCGTTTTTGTCTTGTTATAAACGGACCGTGTTTTTCCTATTTAGCTGATAGCTCGTTTTTAATGAATCTATGATTTTTAGGCTTAAAAATGGCAGACAAACCTCAGGAAAAAACGTTTCAATACCAAAATTCCTTACCGAAACTTGGAGTGCCCGAGCTCGACGCTACCCTCAAGAAGTATTTAAAATCAGGTAAAGTAGAGCTTGAAACCAAATTCTTTTGATTGATCCTTTAGCACTTGTCGAACTTCCTGAAAAAGACCGGAAAGAAACGGAAAAGGCGGTCGAGGAGTTCCGTTCCAGTCCGCTGGCCGGTCAGCTGCAGCAGGCGTTGGTGGCCCGAAAGGATCAATTGGATAGTTGGGTAAGCTCTTTGGAAAACCATGAATAGACCGTAGACGTACTACTGTACTTTTTAGCAGGTATCGTAGTCTAACATTTGGAAAGGACCCGGAAGCCTGGCGAACATCGATATATTTCAGCTCGATGACTGGTGGTACGATGCTTATTGTGAAATTCGGGGGCCTCTTGTTCCTTACCTGTCCCTGGCAAGTATCCAGGTGGGTCACTGTAGTTTTCGCAACTTTTAGAATTTTACAGCCAAGAGCTCCGAGGGCCATTGGCTCGCAAATTTGTCGAGCGGCCGATTCCATCTACCATATGTTAAAGGTGTGGGAGAGCTTGAGAAAGTAGGTTGGAACAATTTTCTGGCCCACGCACATGCCAAAGCTTTTGCCTAAACTCAAGCCTAAAGTAAGCCTATGCCCAAGGCCAGGCCTAACAGTGCTTGTAAGCTCAAGCACAAGCTAAGCCTAGGGCTAAGGTCAACCTAAACCTTTTAAGCTGATGCCGAAGCGATTTCTAAGCCTTACGTAAGCCAAGCCCGCGCCTAAGCCCCAAAGCCTAACCTAAGGATAAATAGAAGCCTAAGCCAAAGCCTAAGCCTACTCCAACTTCAGGCAAACCTATCCGGTAATGAAAAGCCGAGGCGTCATCTGGGACATGAATCAAAATTTATGCCTGTTCAACGCGGCCCGTGTCCCGCAACGCCCCAAAGATCAAATGGCACGCTATTTCAAGACGGGTACGGTAGAAATTTTTTAACGATTTTTCGAATATTTTCAGAAGAACAAGGCGCCTGTCCGTCTCATATTGTCATTCTTTGTCGAGGGAATATCTGGGAGCTGGATGTCATGAAAAACGGCGCTCTAAAATCTGTTGACGAATTGTACAGTAAGCCACAAATTATTTTAAATGCGCTCCCATTTTAGGAGCTTTTGAATTCGTCAGAAATAATTCCACAAAAGTACGCCATTCCGTTGCGACACTAACGACAGAGCATCGTGATACTTGGGCTGATGTAGGGTTTAAAAGTCCTTTTGTTAAGTTGAATCTACATCTTACGTATCTTACATTGTACAATTTGTTAAATTAGTGTTTCTAGATGCGCACCCACCTTCAAAAACTATCCTCCAAAAATGCCGAAAATTTGCTAAAAATCGAGTCGTCCATTTTTGCTGTGGTACTGACGGACGATGAGATTCTGGAGGAAAATGAGGTTGAGAGAGAGAGAGAGAGAGGAGGAGAGAGAGCGATAGAATTAATTTTTTGATTATAGCTGCTGGTATATTCGATGATGGGCCAGCCGGACGGCCAATGGGCCGATAAGAATATGAATATTTCGATAATGAAAGATGGGCAAATTACGACGCAGGCTGATGTAAGAGCATAAGTTAAAACCACTAAAAAACGACACGCTCTAAAGTTAACAAAATCCCAATTCAGCACTCAAATGTTGACGCTATCGTCGTGCTGGATGCTGGAAATATATCGGGCCGGAAAATTCGGCATCATGTCTGGACACCAAATGTAATTAATTTTGTGCTATTTGAACTTTTTAATTAGGTTATGGTGCTTAAGCGTCATGGATTATACCGATTTTACATTTCAGGATAATGCCGATTTTGAAAAACCCACCCTCATCAATTTTGAATTTGGACAAAACTGTCGAAAAAGCGATAGAAGAAGCCGAAAAGAATTTTTACAAGCATGTATGGCGGCTTTAGCTAATTTTAGAAACTGAATAATAAACACAAATAAAGCTTAATACCGATTTTAGAAGGCACAAATCGGGGTCCGTGTGCTACGGTATAATGGCTACGGCAATGACCAGTTAAAGAAGATGCAAATTTACATGGATACCGTCATACAATTAGCCATGCAGATCGCTTTTAGGAGAGTTCATGGAAGGTAGCTCGATTCTAAATAGCACATCTGACCGGCTTGATTTCCAGCTACGCCCCGATCTACGAAACGGCCAGTACGCGAAAATTCTACCTTGGTAGAACGGAAACGATAAGGAGCCGAACGCCCGAAGCGGTGGCTTTTATTAACGCGTTATTGGAGAGCAGACCGGTATGGATTTTCTGTAAACTACCCGAAAAAAGCAGCTATGTAGTCAGTTCTTCTAAAAAATCTTCGGAAATCGCCTTCGTAAAGTTCAAAGAAGCCGGGCCAGGGTCAACCCCCAAAAAGCAAAAATTTGCCGCCAGCAGGGGTCGAACCTGCGACCTTGGGCTTATTAGACCCACGCTCTAACCAACTGAGCTATGGCGGCGGCGGGGAGAGGGAGCGAGGAGGGGCCTATCCCAAAGTGCACCCTGCAGGTCGACGAGTTGCGGCACCTTTTCAAAGCCGCCTACGACGCCCATAACAGATTGATGGCCGAGGCGATGGAGGGGAACGGTAAAAAGGGGCATTTTTAGGAAATAGAAAGTTTAGGATGTGATCGCCACCTTTATGGACTTCGAAAAACGCTTGAAAGCATGAATAAGGGCTCGTGCAACCCGAAAAGAGGCGAACCAAAAATATTCCAAGATAAAGCCTGGAAACACTCGGGCGGTGATGGGAATTTTAAACTATCGACAAGGTATATCGACTTATTTTATGCAGATTCTAATATTTTTGCAGTTTTATTGGTTATGATAAGTTTGGAAGTTATGGGTATGTAAGTGCAATGTGTCCGGATGGCTACGGCAGCTTCTACCGGATCCATGATGATGGGTAAGCATGAAAAACGAGCGAAAACTTCTCGATAAATTTTAGGATGCTACTGACGGCTTCCAATTTCACATCCGGAGCATCGAATTTGGATGAATACACGAAAAATATCGCCTGGGCCATGGACCGAATCGGCGAAGTCTTGGGCGTTCACCAAGCCAAGCTTTAATATGTTTACAACAGGCGAAAGCAAACGTTAAAATACTTTGTACATAAAAAGTTCGACTGCTGTTATTTACACAGAACCACAAAAGCACCGCATTCGCATAGTTAAAATCATCATCCTCGCTCCGCGGTTCTAAAAAGTTGGGGTCTAGAAAGTTTCTTTTCTAGAAATTATTTAGGTTGGAATCTAAAAAATGCACTGCGAAGGTAAAATTTGATGCGAGATTTTATCAAGGATTTCGCACGAACGGACTTTTCCATTCGATCCCCTCGAATGGAATAAACTTTTTTTTATATTTTAGCTAGTCCCCGAAATGAAAATTTTCACCGGCTGTCCGCCGCTCGTCCGCGGTGTTTTTATCCTCGGTAGAGGGTATTCGTACAAAAAGAAGTTATTTACGTGTTTTGCATTAACGGTGTCGCTTTAATTATAACTTTTATAACTGGTTGGTTATAGTATAGTACTACTACACTTAACCTAATATTTCATGTAATATTTCATATCTCAAGACGGCATAATCCCAAATTGTCTCTTTGCAATTCCATTCGCGTTTATTCGATTTCATTCATTCGTCCTACCCAACCCTTTTATAGAAACGATTCATTTATAGAAATAGAAGAGAGCAATGCTTGGGAAGCAGAAGTACAATGCCGTTGGAATCGATCTCGGCACTTGCAACTCGCGGGTTGGCATCTTCCGGCACGGCAAGGTGGAGATCATCACCGACGATCAAGGTAAACATTCCACAATTCCATTACTAGAGTTTAAGATTGAAATCTCTCTGGTTTCGGCTAGTGGATGGTTTTGCTTTGTCCGTCGTAAACTTCCAGTATCTGTTTTAGGAAACCGCACCACACCCTCCTATGTTGCCTTCACCGAAACTGGACGGCTGTTTGGACATGAAGCCCAGAACCAGCTTGACTCGAATCCGAGCAACACAGTCTTCGGTAAGGATTCAATTAATTTATCTTTACTTTGTGTTAGACGCCAAGCGATTGATTGGCCGCAAGTTCGAGACTCTGCCGTCCAATCCGACATGAAGCACTGGCCCTTCAAGGTCGTCTCTGCTGAAGGCGGAAAGCCCAAGATCGAGGTCGACTACAAGGGCGAGACCAAGACCTTCACGCCCGAAGAGATCTCCTCCATGGTTCTCATCAAGTTGAAGGTATAGTCGACTTCGATGGCAGATCATAGGTGTTTTAGGAGACTGCCGAGGCCTTCCTTGGATCAACCGTCAAAGATGCGGTCGTCACTGTCCCAGCCTACTTCAACGACTCTCAGCGTCAAGCCACCAAGGATGCTGGAGCCATCGCAGGCCTCAATGTGTTCAGGCTAATCAGCGGGTCGACCGCCGCTGCCGTCGCCTACGGACTTGACAAGAAGGCCAGCGGCGAGCGCAACCTCCTGATCTTCGATGTTGGCGGCGGAACCGTCGATGTGTCCATCCTCACCATTGGGGACGGAATCTTCGAAGTCAAGTCGACTGCTGGAGACACTCATCTTGGAGGAGAAGACTTCGACAACCGCATGGTCAACCACTTCATCGCCGAGTTCAAGCGCAAGCACAAGAAGGACCTTGCCTCGAATGCCAGCGCTCTCCGCCGTCTGCGCACTGCTTGCGAGCGCGCTAAGAGGACCCTCTCTTCGTCGTCGCAGGTAAATTTAATAGCCTTTTCTGTTTTTTATTTTGTCTTTCGTCTCTATAGTTTTTTTCAGGCCTCGATCGAGATCGATTCTCTCTACGAGGGTATCGACTTCTACACCAACATCACTCGTGCCCGTTTCGAGGAGCTGTGCGCCGATCTCTTCCGCTCTACCATGGACCCCGTCGAGAAGTCTCTCCGTGACGCCAAAATGGACAAGTCGTCCGTCCACGACATCGTCCTCGTCGGAGGATCAACCCGTATCCCCAAGGTCCAGAAGTTGTTGTCCGACTTTTTCTCAGGCAAGGAGCTGAACACGTCGATCGACGCCGACGAGCCTGCTACACACGGTGCTACCATCCTGGCCGCCATCCTCTCCGGAGACAAGTCCGAGGCCATCCAGGACATGCTTCTTCACGACGTTATCCCGCTGTCGCTCGGTAATTTTTTTTCCAGCAGCTTCTCATTTTATATGATATTGGCCTAATCTTATTTGATTGTTTAGGTATCGAGACCGCTGGCGGTGTGATGACTGCTCTGATCAAGCGTAACACCATCATTCCCACCAAGACCTCGCAGACGTTCACCACCTACGCTGATAATCAGCCTGGTGTGCTCATCCAGGTCTTCGAAGGCGAGCGCGCCATGACCAAGGACAACAACCT
>CATQJA010001842.1:0-25923 GCA_958295435.1 Mesorhabditis spiculigera | reverse complement strand
GAGGCTTCTGCAAAATGTCATTCTTAAGGCCGCGGTTTGATTGTTTTGACCTGCTGATTTCCTTGCGATTCAATTTTTTTGTTAAATCTGTTTTGACTGTTTTGTTAAACCGATTTTGTGAGATCTTATGTGTAGAAAAGCAAGAGTTACCTCGAATAGCCTTGAGCAGCTTCGGGTTAGCGACGTTCTGCTCGACTCCGCGGCGCCGCGCGTTGATCCGCATCTCCTTCCGCATGTAGACGAGGGTCTCGTGCGGGATGTACGACTTCCGGAGTGCCCTGTTCGCGTTAAGAATTCAGTTGGAGTGGATTAGCCTCACTCGTCCACGAAGCGCACCTCATTGGCGATGGAGATGGCCATCTGCTTGGCCTGCTCGATGAGTTGTTCCTGAATACGCAATTTGGCTAAACTCTACTTCTCCCCCCAGGAGATAGTAGGCCTGGGGAAGAGGGCGCAGGCGAAGAGATAGTAGGCCTGGGGGAGAGGGCGCAGAGAAAAGGGGCGTCTGGGGGGGTAAAGTAGAGTCTTACCCGCAATTTATTAATTAGGTGGTTCTGGTCTGTTAGCGGGGGTGGAACCAAGTTTCCCAGTGTTCCTCTACGGCTCTATAACGAAACAAAACGAAATAAACGAAAGAAAATGTCTTTTTGGTCAAAAATGTAGAAAAAATCATAAAAAAGCTCAAAATTTCCGATTTTCGAAATTTTTGAAAATATTTTTTGGGAACCAACTTTTCTGGGGGCAATCCTAGAATTTGTTATAATTTGCGGATGCGTTTCTACATGTTTTTTAGGTATTCCTGGGCATAAAAACTACAAAGTTGAATGAAAAATGTAATTTTAGGCCGGAAAATTGAATTTTTTCGGCAAAATGATCCAACTGTTGGGCCTTTTCAAATTTGTTTGAATCCGAGGGGCAGATCCCTATAGAAAACTAGAAAAACTTACAGCTTCGGCGCCGTTCCAGTAATCGGCGGGTGCAATCTTCTCGATCCAGCCCGGATCGTTGGCATCCATCTTCAAGAGCGTGTCCTTCGCATAATCCATCACTCGCAACTCGGCCAGGTACTTGTCGAAGGTGTCGCGATAACCCTGTAATCATGTACGGCATGCAATCTTTGCCGGGTCCCTTAATAGAAAAGTCTCCCAGTCGACAATGTTCAATTTCTCGACCGTCAGCGGGGGTGGAAGCAGTTTTCTCCAGTACGGCTCAATAACGAAATATTAGCCATTTTTATAGCATTCAAAAAAATCTTTTAGATTTCAAAAGTTTAGAAAAACCATTCTAAATTTTGAAATTTTTCGACTTTTTGGTCAAATGATGATCACGAACAGAATATCCGAACAACTTCAAAATGTTCGATGCAAAATTTTCTAAACATATTTTGACGACGCTATAGCATACAAAAATTTTTAAAAACGCTATATAAATACATTATATATTATCAACAGGCATATGTGGAAAACAAAAGGTGGTCCCCCTGCAAAAAATCCCCCGGCCCGGCTAACAGTCCAGGAGGATTTTCAGCTATTAAAAATACGAAACTGTCCAACGTACTGAAATCACAAAACCCACCGAAAACTGCAGGCCGGCCCCGTTAAATTTGGCGGTCCACAGTCCGAGGGCTGCATCAGTTGGGCGGTGACGATGTCGCTCTCCTCGCGCCAATCCAAATCCGTCGACGCATCGCGCAGGTAGTCGAAGACGGCGTTTTCGCCGGCCAGCTTGTTGAAGCCCTACAAACGGAAGTGAACAAAAGTAAATATATTCTGGTTAAGGCTGGCAACGAGACGTTTTTCTGACAATCGAGTTCCGTACCGGCCAAGGCTGCGGTTTAGTTTTCAAGCTTTTCAGAGCAAAAAATGAAAGTTTTCGCAAAAATTCGGCGAGTTTGGGCTTCTTCGCACTTAAAATTTTCATCACTTTTTGGACTTCAATCGTTTCGTAGTATTTGGAAATCGGTCCGGAACAGCGCAAAATTCTGCACAAGATTGATTCTGTCCCGTGCCGGAAATCACTTTTTCACTAAAAACGCTTCCTTATTAGAAACGTGGCATCTGGAGCTCAGCTGCAAAAATAAATATCGGCTGGTTTGTTAGACAATAATTTTCAGGCGGTTGCACGCTCCACGAATCCCACCAGATCCGCCTCGTAATTCAGCGAATCGAGCACTATCGTCGGTAGGGCATTGTCCCGGGGAATTTGGTGGGGGCAGACCTGAAACGAGAAGCTATTAACAAAAAATTGTCCCCCTCCCCCGATAAACTGCTGCCCCTCCCCCAGGGGCGTACACGAACCCGATTTTTGGGGGGGGGGGGGCAACTCCAGAATTTTTGTCGACTCCCCGTTCACCACTTTCAAAACATTCAAAAATCGCAGCTATAACAGCGCCGCAGGCCGCAAAAAATAAGGAAAAAGCGTTAGAAACGCTCAAATTCATGTAAAAACATCACAGAAAACGCGCCGCAGGCGAAAATTTATATGGACAGTTGACACACTAATGAAAAACAGCGCCGCAGGCAAAAAAAATTTGGAAAAATAGTCTTCCTAGAAGTAAAAACCGTCTTAAAAACAGTAATAAACAGCGCCGCAGGCCGAAAAATTTTTATTGAAAAAATCATAAGGGTCCCCCCTTATGAACTTTTCGGCCCTCGGCCGATTTTGGGGGCAACTTGCCCTGTTGCCCCCTCGTACGCCCCTGCCCTCCCCCCCCGCTAACGAACCAGAACCATTATTTCCAGGCTCGACCTACATGCCGGTAGAAGTTGGTACCAAGTTGCAGCCGTGGCTCGAGACCGCCCGTCTTCTTCGCCGTCAGCATGTGTTTCTTGTAGAGTTCTTCGACGATCGGTGTTCCGAAACCCCAACGAAGGATAAGCGGAGGGCGGACTTCGTTGATGGATTTGCTGGAAAGTATGCTTGATGGTAAAGTTGCGAGCTTCTCAACTTCAAACATAATCATTCTCAGAATCCCACCAAACGAGGGCAAAACAGCACAACACCAAAGCGATCCGCATCTTGTGGTCCGGTCGGTGGATCGGAGCGCAGAATGGCAAATAAGCGGACGGCTAGCTTACGCAGGAAGGGATGCAAATCAAGGCGGATGCAAAATACCGCATTTTTGTTGATGTAATCCTCGTCCCCCCCCTGTGTAAACTTTTCACATGTGTTTGTTTTCCAACTAATTTTCCGTTATAGCACCAGTCGAATCGGCAAGGCGTTGTAGAATCTAAATCCATCCTAGAAACCAAAACGCTAAAAGTTTCTTCCCGGCCGGGAATTGAACCCGGGTCTCGCATGTGACAGACGCGGATACTCACCACTATACTATCGAGGACACGGGGCCGGCGAGGGAGACCGATCCACAAAGGGTGATCGGGCCGCCATCCGGCCTCGATTCATCGCGCCCTGGCTGTGTTTTCGCCGAAAGCTGCTGATTTTCAGTGCTTCTGGTAGAAATACTCGGGACCAATTTTTACGTTGCTTAAGTTGTCCGATTTTAAACTTACAAATCGTGTGAAATACGCTTAAATTTTTGCTGCTTAATTGTTTTTCTCGATAATCGAGACCACTACCAAAAGCAAAAAATTCTTCCGTTGCCGGGAATCGAACCCGGGCCTTATGGGTGAGAGCCATAAATCCTAACCACTAGACCACAACGGAGGATAGGAAGGGGAGAGCAACGAGGTGCTAACTAGTTCACGTCTCAACCCAGAGCTGTCAATTTGGGCTTATCGGTGGGCCCCGGTTCCCCAGTCGATGTGTCAGGAGTTTCCTAATAGCCCAGGATAGCCCTAATCCGAAGTAAGCAAATTTTTACCATACGTTAAAATTGTAGCATTAATATACATTGTCTACGTCAATTTTTTGAATTACGAATTACACGATGTGTATCTAGTTACCGCGCCGCCAGGCAGCTAGTTGATTGTTTATAACTGCGCCAGATTGTTTATTTTATGCAACCAGACGGTCTGAATAGTCTTATGGTTCCAAAGAGATTATGGTTACTGGGTTTTGATGGCGACTAGCGCCAATCTGTGCTTGAAAATACCCAAAAACTCCATTTTACGACACCCTAGGCTTCAGTTCGCCCTGTTTCATCAATTTGCGGTAAGGATTTGGTATAAATAGTAATAAGCGTATTAAAATTAAATTAATCTAATTCTATTGAAAAAATGGGTAGTGATACGTTATTTTGCATAGCTTTAATTCTTAACCTCTCCCCAGGCGATAGTTTCCATGTTTTGACTGTTTCCATTTGGAGCAATATCGGTAAACGAGTAAATACCTGAGGTAAATTGTCCAAAGGGCCACCTTGCAATATTTGAAAGTCAATCTCCTGCCCTCAATCTCCATTGCGATCTAGGAAAGACATCCGTCAGCCACCGGTGTGTTGAAATACGGCAACTGAAGGTCGCGCCGAACGGTCGCCGGGAAAATGGACACAAGGAGGGCGTTGCAAAGGGCTTGGGGCGTTTATCTAAAAAATCTAGCGGCTGGGTTGTTCGGCCGAGCTGAAGGTGAGCGGAACGTCGGGAACGTTGAGGGAAGTGGAATGACAGGTCAGTCGGAACGCCAGAATGTTGTCAAAGTCTAAGCCATGCCCAAACCTATAGGCCAATCCTAAGCCAAGTCTTAGCCTAGCGAACTGGTGGTTATGAATTTGCTAATCCTGACTTGCCAGGCCCTTCAAAAGACCCAATCAATGGTATTGCAATCCGCAGTGATTGTTACCCGAGGTATCATCCCCGCCCGGGGCGGCATATCCAAAAAGGATAAAGAGTTGTTCAAGTGACACCTAGATGGGTAATAATCTTCATAATAAACAAACAGACAGGGACCCCGGAGGGCAAAGGCGGCACGAGTCCCTTTGTTGTCAATTGCCACCCCCAGAAAGGATCTGCCCTTGGGCGTTTATCACTGTCACGGGGTGCCAAAACCTTGGGATAAAGGCATTAAACACCTTTAGCGTGGGTCTTGGAAATTTCTCAGGATCTGGAAGATTCACGCTCAGGATTTTAGCATTGTTCAAATTCTGCGATTTATTTCAAAGATCTGGATTCTTAGGTCCTGTAGGCTTAGGACCAGCTTAGGCTTGGGCTTAGGCTTAGGTTTTTTGGTTTAGTTAGTAGTGGGCGGAGCCTCGCTAACCCCTTTGGTTTGAGGTACCCCCATACGACTCCTTTTGGGGTCCTTTTCCGGATTTAAAAAAGAACCATGCATCGGATCGCCAAACTGAATACGCCATCGGAACCGGCGACATTTTTTGCATAGTATCGGCTTTTAAAAACTGAAAAAGAGTTAAATTTCGAATTTTAACAGCCGATTTAAATTGCGTTTCGAGGGGGGGGGGTCTGCGTTTGTTTGTATGTATGTATGTACGCAAAACCTTTGTAGTCGTCAAAAAGTGCCTTCCCATGGTCCGTTTGGGCTGAAATTTTCCACATATGATCGACTTGATGTAACGAAGGTGAGGAAGAAGCGTTTTTTCAAAATAGGCTTTAAAAAATTTATATTTAATTTTTAAGTTTAAAAGCTAAATTGCGGCCAAAACAAGTGTTAGTGATGTCCGTTTGGGCTGAAATTTTGCTCAAATATGCATTAGACCATGCCGGAAAAAAGTAAAGAAGAAATTGCATCGAAAGAATGCTTCTTCTCTGAGATATTATAACTTTAAACCTTCGCCATACGGGGCGCCACCCTCCCCTTTGGCAGCCCCAGTCCCGAGGCAGGGCGGGCGGGTCTAGCTTCCCAGAGACAGCCCCCCAGTCTCCCCGTTGGCCTAGTGGTTAGCACGCTGTGCTGGGAAGACTTGGCTCCCGAGTTCGAACCCCACCCGAAGCATGGTTTTTGCCGATTGGCCCCCGTGCATCCTTATGGTTTCTAGTGCCGTCACAAAAAGAGTGTGTCGTGTTTGAATAATTATTTGAACCAGCGGGGGAGGAGCCGCTTCGCGACTCTCCCCCGCTGGATCCCGTCTAGGCCCTATTAATCGAGCGCCCTTCCACATAAAGTTACCTTGAAGAAAGAAAAACCCATCTTCCATGCAAACCTCTTTGACATGCGGCGCAAGCTCGAAATGCTAGTCTCGTTATTAGGCCTGCGGCGCATGTTTCATCGGCTAGCCTTGTCCTGCGGCCCAAGTTTGACGGATTAGCTTCCTTTTTTGGCCTGTGGCGCCAGCTTGAGCGGTTTGCTTCAAGATTAAGCCTGCGGCGCAATTTGAACGGTTACCTCCTTCTTTAAGCCTGCGGCGCTAGCTTCAATGGTTGGCTTTATTCCCTAGCCTGCGGCGCTAGCTTGTGCGGCTAGCTTTGTTCTGAAGCCTGCGGCGCTAGCTTGTGCGGCTAGCTTCGTTCTAAAGCCTGCGGCGCTAGCTTGTGCGGCTAGCTTCGTTCTGAAGCCTGCGGCGCTAGCTTGTGCGGCTAGCTTCGTTCTGAAAGCCCGCGGCGCTAGCTTGTGCGGCTAGCTTCGTTCTGAAGCCTGCGGCGCTAGCTTGTGCGGCTAGCTTTGTTCTGCGGCGCTAGCTTGTGCGGCTAGCTTTGTTCTGAAGCCTGCGGCGCTAGCTTGTGCGGGTAGCTTCGTTCTGAAGCCTGCGGCGCTAGCTTGTGCGGCTAGCTTCGTTCTGAAGCCTGCGGCGCTAGCTTGCACGGCTAGCTTTGGTCTAAAGCCTGCGGCGCAAGCTTGAGAGGGTATCTTCATCCTTTAGCCTGCGGCGCTAGCTTGCGCGGCTAAATACATTCTAAAGCCTGCGGCGCTAGCTTGAGGGATTAGCCTGAATCTTTAGCCTGCGGCGCTAGTTTCAGTGCCTGCATTAGCCTGCGACGCAGTTTAGAGCGACTGACTTCAGAATAGCGCGTCCCTACAGGAAAATACACTTCGACACATGCATTCCGAGCCTAAAGCAAAAAAAAAATACGATAGACGGGAATCGAACCCCCGATAGCAAGATTGGCAGGCTGACGCTCTAACCGCTATACCATGAAATGCTTGGGAGCGCGCGCGCAACACCCTTGTATGCCCCGAGGTGACTGCCGGGAAAGGGGAGCAAAGGCAATCGGAGGCAGCTCCAATGAGGCAGCCAAACGCGCGAGTGCAACTGGTAAGAATGAGGAAATTTGTATTTTCTCGCATTATGCAAATTAGCCCTCAGGGACCCCCAAAAATGAATAAAACCGGCCTTAACTTTGTAAACTTGTATTTTATCGAAATTCTGAAAACGCCATCGGAAACAGAAGGGTCGATTCCCCCGGGTGACGGAGAATTGGGGCATTTAATGCACGGGAAGGCCCTCAAATCGGGCCTCGAAAGTGACATCCACACACACACACACACACACACACACACATACGCGACCAAATTATATATTGACGGATTAGCTTCCTTTTTTGGCCTGTGGCGCCAGCTTGAGCGGTTTGCTTCAAGATTAAGCCTGCGGCGCAATTTGAACGGTTACCTCCTTCTTTAAGCCTGCGGCGCTAGCTTCAATGGTTGGCTTTATTCCCTAGCCTGCGGCGCTAGCTTGTGCGGCTAGCTTCGTTCTGAAGCCTGCGGCGCTAGCTTGCACGGCTAGCTCTGGTCTAAAGCCTGCGGCGCAAGCTTGAGAGGGTATCTTCATCCTTTAGCCTGCGGCGCTAGCTTGTGCGGCTAGCTTTGTTCTGAAGCCTGCGGCGCTAGCTTGTGCGGCTAGCTTCGTTCTAAAGCCTGCGGCGCTAGCTTGTGCGGCTAGCTTCGTTCTGAAGCCTGCGGCGCTAGCTTGCGCGGCTAGCTTGCCCTGCGGCGCTAGCTTGTGCGGCTAGCTTCGTTCTGAAGCCTGCGGCGCCAGCTTGTGCGGCTAGCTTCGTTCTGAAGCCTGCGGCGCTAGCTTGTGCGGGTAGCTTCGTTCTGAAGCCTGCGGCGCTAGCTTGCACGGCTAGCTTTGGTCTAAAGCCTGCGGCGCAAGCTTGAGAGGGTATCTTCATCCTTTAGTCTGCGGCGCTAGCTTGTGCGGCTAAATACATTCTAAAGCCTGCGGCGCTAGCTTGAGGGATTAGCCTGAATCTTTGGCCTGCGGCGCTAGTTTCAGTGCCTGCATTAGCCTGCGACGCAGTTTAGAGCGACTGACTTCAGAATAGCGCGTCCTACAGGAAAAGAAAATTCGAAACATGCATTCCGGAAGCCTAAAGAAAAAAATACGATAGCCGGGGAATCGAACCCCCGATAGCAAGATTGGCAGGCTGACGCTCTAACCGCTATACCATGAAATGCTTGGGAGCGCGCGCGCGCAACACCCCTTGTATGCCCCGAGGTGACTGCCGGGAAAGGGGAGCAAAGGCAATCGGAGGCAGCTCCAATGAGGCAGCCAAACGCGCGAGTGCAACTGGTAAGAATGAGGAAATTTGTATTTTCTCGTATTATGCAAATTAGCCCTCAGGGACCCCCAAAAATGAATAAAACCGGCCTTAACTTTGTAAACTTGTATTTTATCGAAATTCTGAAAACGCCATCGGAAACAGAAGGGTCGATTCCCCCGGATGACGGAGAATTGGGGCATTTAATGCACGGGAAGGCCCTCAAATCGGGCCTCGAAAGTGACATCCACACACACACACACACATACGCGACCAAATTATATAAGGTGGGATATATTCGAGCCCGCTCAAATAAATTATTTGAAGGCATCCCGGAAATTATTCAAATAATCGGTCAAATAACGGAACCACCTCCGCTCCGATTCAAATATATTTGAACATATTCAAATAAAGCCGAGCTGGACAAGCTCAACGAAATTTGAAAAATCGCACCCATAGATTCAAGAAGGGCCTTTGTTGAACTTAGAATAGCAACGCCGACCATTTCCTAGATGCAATAACGCCGAATAGTGAAAAATGACGATATTTTTCGGTATTTCGGGATTGTTAGGGTTTCCATTTTTCGGTGAACGGAATCAGCGGCAGTCAACCAAAGTGCCTATCGGCTCGCCAAGCGCAATATAACAACTGTCAGAACGCCGACTTGAAAATGCCGACGTGCTAACTGCCGAAACGCGAAAATGCCGACGGGAGGTTTTGTTCCGAAATGCAATGCTAACATCTATATCGAAAATTTTTTGTGTCGGCATTTTCGTTGTCGATATTTTTGATTCCGGCATTCTGCAAAAAGGGTGCAGGGCTGTGCGACATTTGGCGGTTGATAGTTTAGCCCAACTCGTCTCGAAATTTGACATTTCTTATTTGAATCAAAGATTTGACTAGGTTTTGTCAAAAGGAGAGCGATTTGACAAAGCTTGGTTTTATTTGAACATGTTCAAATATATTTGAATCGGCACTCCGGGAAAACGGTTATTCAAATAACCGTTCTGGATTATTTGAATATCCGTTATTTGGATTTATTTATTCAAAGTGGATTTGTATTTGCAAACGACACACTCTAGTCACAAAGCGCCGGAGGCAAATTTTTTTGAAGTTTTGCGTACAAGGGTTCATCTGAATAAGTATTCATTGGCTTATTTTACGATCTTGACAATAAGATTGAGGCAAAAAGGGCTAAATTTCTCTCTAAGGCTAAAAAGAGTCTTTTTAAAAAAGGGCTTTTGGTTTTCGCAAAAAGAGAGGAATTCTCGTGGCAACAAAAAGAGCTAAATTCCTTTCAAACTCTTAAAAATGCCACAAAATGTGGGATCAACCAAAAGTTGCTGGCACCTTATTAAAATGGACAGATCCAGTTTCTAGCGGTTTGGGCTTGCAAATAATTTCTGTATTATGCTCTATTTGCACTTTCTTGAAATTAATCTGTGGACCTGACCTGTGATCTGGGATGGTACCGAGTTTATTATGGTTTTCAATAGCCAGCAACTTTTTGTTGTTCCCGCATTTTGTGGCATTTTTAAGAGTTTGAAAGGAATTTAGCTCTTTTTGTTGCCACGAGAATTCCTCTCTTTTTGCGAAAACCAAAAGCCCTTTTTTAAAAAGACTCTTTTTAGCCTTAGAGAGATCTGAAGCTTAGGTTTCGGCTTAGGCTCTGACTCTTGAGTTTTTGCATATATCCTTTGTAAAACCTGGCTCAACATATTTTCTAGTCCCTGTAAAATCCACACATCGTCTCTGCTCATTACTCCTTTTACCTCAATAGTCTCAAAAGTACGAAATAGCTGTACCATCAAACCCCTATATTTTGGCGGAAAGGCCCGGGAGCCGGCTTCGGATGGTCGTATGTTTTGAAGGGCAGCCGAGCATAGATCCTCTCGAAAATATGGGAAAATCCAGAACGATCTTTCAAAGCGCCTCTAGCCAATCTATAGCCCTTCCCACATCCGGACATCAATCTAAAATAGCAGCCCCCCGGATGACACATGTCCTCACTTTTCACATTCCTTCACACACAGCCCCAGAAATGTTGACCCCCGGACAGCCGATGCTTTTAGACACTTTGAATGTGCCCATGGCCAGAGGTACTGTATCTTCTGGGATTATTGCTTTACATTCCGGATTTATTGATTTTTCAAGGCCCAGAGCTCTCTGGCTTTCTCTCTCCCTCTAGCTCTCTCTCACTCTCTCTTTGTCTCTCTCTCTCTCCATCTCTCGCGCTACGAACACCACCTCAAAACAAGCAAAGTTCAGCGCGTTTCCCAGAAAATGTTGTCGATTCATCAGCGGCCCCCTGCAAAACAACAAGTTTTTTCGTAGCTTTCCAAAAATTAATCGAGATTTCTTGTGCTTTTGCAAAAATCCATTGTTTGACGCTTGGCTCATAAATGGCTAGTCAATATCAGAAATTTTGCGTAACGATACCTAAACGCCAGCCTAAGCCGAAGCCTATGCCTAAACCTAGGCCCATACCCAGGCCGTGGGTTGCCATATAAATCAGCGGCTCGGAAATCCGGTTAATGCCCGACCATCCGTTCTAGGTATCCATCACGCCTTGGATTGAAAATCATGTCCTTTCTTCCGTAGCGCCCCCTGATACCACCCGCTGAGGTGTCTCATGGTCTACGGCCCCCTGCTGTGGCTTTGCTAATAGTCAGGCCCGTACGGCGGAGGGGATAGGGGTGCACGGCGTAACCCATATGCTTTTTTCATTATAAGGTCTTCTGTGTATAACTGTGTTTAAGACTATTTCATACAGTTGTCATGCTAATTTAAGTCCGCGGCGCCGTTTTTCGAGCTTTTCAAAGATTCATGTCTATTTTTTGTAAGTTAGTTTCCGCTTGCCAAAATTTTCTGACTCCCACCCCCCCTCCCGGACGAGTCTGCCAACAGCCGACCCCTTTCCTTCAATTTTGAAGCCTGAAACTGGACCGTAATTTGTGACGGCCGGCGAGGAGCAAGGTTGGCAATATAGATGGGGTCAGCATTGTTGAGTCGGACTCCCCTAGCCCTTTCTGCTCTCCTTTTTGCTCTCTCTCCCTCTCGCCCTCTCTCTCTCTCCCTCTTTCTCCCTCTCACCCCGTCCCGACAAACATCGCGTAAGCAAAATGACTCAATTGTAGCAAATCTCCCCCCGGTCCTTCGACTGCCATGGAAGATCCATTATTTTCACCTTAAAAGCCCTTTTCTTCACTTAGCTACGGTAATTTGCACCCTCATTTTCAACTATACATACTTGCAACAAGGTTACCGTTAATATAATATACACTTAGTATCGTAGTCCAATAAAATTTTCCTTTTAGTTCAAACAAAGGTCCACCCCTACCACCATTATGTTCGGCCTGTGTTAATTGGATGATAGTTCTATAATAATCCCCTCCGTAATCACCTTGGCGTAGCCTTACTTACGTCCGCCTCCACCCGCCTCCAAAATGCACATAGATTTAACCAAGGCTATCGTTGGCAAATTAACGCCGAATAATTTGCGTAAAAATGGCTTCTACGTCCTTTCATTTAGCTTGTTCTCAAAAAGCTCTATATCTTGTTCGATGTTTGCTTTTTCATTACCTCTAAAGCTGCTACTTGTTTTTACCGCGTTTTTAGACAATATTTCTAGCCTAAGCCTTTGCCCAAGCCTAAGCCTCGGGTTCCGAGCATTAACCTAAGTCATAGCCCAAGACTAGGCATGAGCCGAAGCTCCAGCCCCACCCGAGCATAAGCCCAAAGCCTAATCCTAACAAGGGAACCTCACGGAGACATGGTGGAATTTCGGAAAACGCTCGCGGCTACCCCCGGGTAATCGACCATTGCGATCACGATGCGCTTGTCAGATTTTTCTAAATAGACCTCTGGACAGAGATACAGCACTTCCGGAAAATGCTGATTTACATGCAAAAGATTTGCATAGAAGGATGGTTTATGAGGCTCTCCCATCGCTATGGAATCACCAGTTGAATGGCCGAGTGGTAAGCGACTCACTTGGTAGGATGCTGACGAGGGTTCGAATCCGCTCATGATTTTTTGTTTTTGCTTTTTGGCCAGAGATTTTTGTACAAGTCCAAAATCATACGTGCTAAAATAATTATAAATTTTATGACAGTTGTCGACGTTACGTGGTCAGAAAATTATTCTTGTGAAATTTTTTTCATTTTTTGCAGATGGTCAGGTGTAGGAACTCTAGCCAGCAGAACTGATTTTTATTTTGCGATTTTTTTTGCCTTTAATGGCTAAACATTAGGGATTTCGGGCTATTACTAGTAACATTCTGGACTTACAAAAATCTCTGGCAAAAAGCAAAAACAAAAAATCATGAGCGGATTCGAACCCTCGTCAGCATCCTACCAAGTGAGTCGCTTACCACTCGGCCATTCAACTGGTGATTCCATAGTCATGGGAGAGCCTCATAAACCATCCTTCTATGCAAATCTTTTGCATGTAAATCAGCATTTTCCGGAAGTGCTGTATCTCTGTCCACAGGTCTATTTAGAAAAATCTGACAAGCGCATCGTGATCGCAATGGTCGATTACCCGGGGGTAGCCGCGAGCGTTTTCCGAAATTCCACCATGTCTCCGTGAGGTTCCCTTGTAAGCCATAGAGTAAGTCTACGCCTAAATGTAAGCTCAAGCGGCGAAGCCTGATTGCTTGGCATAAGTTTTTATTATTTCCAAATTTGCGTCATCTCTAAAAAGTAGGGACCAAAGATATCTCCAGGCCACCGGTCTTCCGAGATTCTACTTGCGCGCGTTGTGATAGCCATAAAACAACGCGATGTGATCATTTGACCCTGATGCGGTGCCCTCACCTCCTCACAACTAATCGCTGGGCCAACTGCTGCGCGCCGCCCTGGGACCGTGTACGAGTTGGGCGTGTTGCGCAACAGCGTTCATTCATCTGCAGACGTACAAAAGTGTCGGACAGAGCTCAGCTGCTTGGCATTTCTTTGTAGAAATTTTTTTGCCGCTGGTTGCTAATTTCTATTTCTTTAGTTCGCTGTCGATATGGCGAAGCTTCCATTTATTGCAAACAGTTAGCTTTCTTTCCAAAAATCCTACTATATATAAAAAAGTAGTGTCTGTGTGTGTGTGCCACTTTGCTTGCAACTTCCGTCAGGCTGTCCGGAGGATATCTCAGGAAGGGAAGGGTATTAGTCTACGTATGATGCGCCATTAGGTGTGTAATGGCCACGAGATGACTGCGCGCATATCAGATTTTACAAAATCAGTAGTTTTCGATATTAAAATTATGTTTTTGTTGCAAAATCGGGAACCCTCTTTGGTAGGAAACAATTTGCATAAAGCGGAAGTGGCGGGAGCCTATATGAAGAGCTAGAGAGGGACATTTTTCATTATTCACATAGGAATGGAGAACCGTATGCAAGAATGCAAAGTGAAAAATATTATTGGTTTAGACGGGACCAGGGTTGAAAAGTCGCGAAGCGGCTTTTCAACGCTGGTTGAAAAATTTATGAAGCAGACATTTGAATTAACTTTGAATCGCTAAAAAACCAAGAAAAACTTTTGGAAACTTTGCAGTCAGAGCATTAATGGACGGTATAAAGACAGGAATATAAACTATCAATATTTTTAAGCGATTGTGACGCGCGAAATTCAATGCAGCTGATCGCTTCTTGGCTATTTTCCGGGATCTTCTTGACTGCATGCTATAGAGCATGACGAATAGATAAAATATTGAATTATAGCTCAAAGCAATCTAAGACCAAAAAGTTATAGCAAAAATAAAATAAAAAACCCGGTTTAAAAAGCTATTTTTTTTGAATATTTTAGTTAGTTTTTAGTATTTTTAAGGCGGCCTAATACTCTATTTACTAATACTCTATTTCATGGAGGGTCAAAAAGAGGTTATTTAATAAAGGTTATTCAGTTTATTCTCTTAATGAATTTTTTTATAGGTCCTGAAAGATTCGGGTTTAGTTTTGTCCCACCCCTCACTTTTCCATATTTTTCCATCGTCAAGAGCGGTCGGTCTCCCAAAATTGGATCCAGCGCATTCAACTGGAACGGCAATAATTGCAGTCGGCTCTCCCCATTCATGCTCCACTCGTATCATTCCCCTACTCACTCCCCTAATCGAATCACGAAGTGGGCGTGGCCTGCCTAGCTCCGCCCCCTCCCACTTCAATTATACCCGGGTGCTCTCCGACAACCCTCGAGTGCCCTTGGGTGCACTTGAGCTCCAGCCGCCGACAGAAACCTAATATCTACGCTCCCCGATCTCATAGACGCCCTTGATGCTCCCCGTTTCCCGCCAATAACCACACCAAAGGGCGGAGCCTAGTTTTGCCTATATAAGGCTGGTGCTCCCAGCTGGCAAGCCACCTCGGGCTCCCTCCTTTTCTAGCTTTCCTCCCAGACTTTCCTCCCCAGTACCTCCCTGTTGCCTGCCCGCTGTCCGTCTGCGCTTCCATGGTTTTTTGCACCTGCTCAGCGCGTGAAAGGGATAAGGAAGGCCCATTAGATCAGGGCTCATGTACGAGGGCGCAGAAAAAAAATCTATGCTAATTTTAGAGCTAAAGTAACCTCTTCTAACCCCCTTAGCCCCCCGCTTAAACCCTTAGGTACCTATTTCCTGAAAAATCTGTTTTTTTTCCAAGTTGCCATACCTCGCTTGCACTTGCTACCCACTATCCCTGACGAACCCCTGGAGGACGACCGGCAAGAGGAGCATGAGACGGTGGAGAAGTAAGGATATGTGCTTGGTGCACCAAATAATAAATCGCAAAGCAACGCGGTACCGTCTTATCACTTTTACAATGTTGCCGGTCTGCATGGGCATGCCAATCAGCGAGCCTTATCTGTGGATCTGAACAACCAGACAATGTTATCAAAACGCCAGGTCCTTGCCGTTGGGAAGAAAGCCGAAAAATGAGTGCCTGAACGAACCAATTATTTTCCGACGCCTCGTCTGAATGCAACCCCCCAAAAACACCATTGCATAGCCGTGAAATTGATGTGTGATGCATCGAACCATAATTGGCTTGAGAATCATGCTAAATGACGTATTCAGGCGGAATTAGGCGTATATGCTCGTGCGGAACATACGATACATGGAGCTCGTGCTCCTCTTGCATCGCCTCTATTTTTGAGGAGAGTAACAAGTCGTACTTACAGTAACAGAGCGTATTATGCGTCAAATATGGTGAAAGAAACCTCTAACAAGGAGCCATTTTTTTAGTGGCAGCCCGTTTCCACGCGTCTCTATTGTGCAGAATTTTGCGCTGATTCCTAAACTGCTCTCGAAATTGGCAAAACGGGTATATTAAAATTTTGGGCAGCTTTGAGTGTTCTGAACTAGCAAAAAATTCTGCACAAGGTAGGGCTGGTCCCAGGTGGAAAATAGATTCTCACGAAGCAATTTCTCCTTTCTTTGATTGTTTTATTTTGAGAATTTTGGTTTTGATTCCTAATTTAGTTATGTGTTCCATCATTCTATGAAGTTTCAATCCGACCCAACCCAAACCCGGAATTTCAGACTATACCCAGCAAACCAATGTACCCAGCCGGGCAGTATCCGCCCGTCCCGGCATACCCGTACTACCCACCGATGCCCATGCCGAACATACCAATGCCAAATGCCATGATCAGCGCATACAAGCAACGCTTTCCCCAT
Source organism: Mesorhabditis spiculigera (assembly GCA_958295435.1). NCBI lineage: Eukaryota > Metazoa > Nematoda > Chromadorea > Rhabditida > Rhabditidae > Mesorhabditis > Mesorhabditis spiculigera. The sequence goes on along the minus strand of CATQJA010001842.1, from coordinate 9,951 downwards.
GGTAAGTCTCGCCTCGAAACACTGAAGATACCTTTTAGCGCCTTACATGTGGTATCCACAAGGACCGCCAAACTTCATGGCGCCACCTCCACTTCATGGAGTTCCGAGCTCGAGCCAAGCCAGCCGATTTCACCAGATGTACCAGGCACCCGCACCGCCGCGCCCCAAAGCGAGTCAGCCAGAGAAGATCATGGTGGAGCGAAGGCGAGTAATAGGAGAAAAAAAATTCGTTGAGCATGGTTCCAAATGGTTTTATGGCTTGAACCACATGTGGTGAGGTCTGACGCACCAAACCTGACTGACTCGCGCTCTGACGCACCATGTAGAACCTATACAATTCGCAATTTATTAGTTTGGAACGAACAAAACGCCTGGAGCGTACCCACGTCACTAAGGCTCAATCCTCGCGATTTCAGCCACCCCGTCTGGGAGTACTTCGAGCTGTGGAAAGAGCCGGCAGAGCCCTACAGCGAGACGATGGCTGACTGCAAGTTATGCGGACGGAGGTTCCCCAGAGCCAGCACCGCCACCGCGAAGGGACATCTTAGTGGAAACCACCGACCCGAGTTTCTGAAGGTTGTTTTTTTGTCTTCCATCAATAACATGAAGCCTTAGGTATGTGAAGCGGAACCGGGGCATCGACATCACTATGGGCCGTTTGGCAGGCCACGGGCAGGTGAGTCACATTAATGGACGGGTGGCAGCTTCCGAGAAAAACAATGAAATATATTTATACTCCAGTGCCTACCACCGCCGAGATGAAGGGCCAGGGAAGTAGGACGGAGAACGCGATGCTACAAAGCACGGTAAGTCGAAAAATTGTTTTTGTTTTCCTAGAAAAGCTCGAAAATTCTAAACACTGAGGTTCGGGTTAGAAATTCATGCTTTGCCTTGCGGATCTGAAATTAAAAGCGCTTTTTGCAGAGCGTCTTCCACCCGGCGATGGATGAATACAAGATCCAGGAGTACGTCAACTCGGCCCCCGTCAACGCCCAGCGGTTCGAGCCTAGCAACTTGCCAGCCGTCAATGACAGGCCGTTCGACCATGCCAACTTCCCCGGCGTCAGCATCAGGCCGTACGAGTTTGCCGGCCTCAGCATGAGGCCTTACTTGTTCAACGACCCGCCTTCCACTGGCCACAGGCCGTTCGAGCCAACGATCTTTCCACCCGCCGACATCAAGCTGGTCGGGCCTGCCAATTATCTACCCGTTAATATCAAACCCTTGGAACCAACCACCCCGCTTCCGAACGGCACCAAGCAGTTCAAACCCAACTCTTTGTCAACCGTCAACACCAGGCTGTTCGACCCAACGATTTTGCCGCCGTTCAATAAAAGTCCCGTCGAGCCTACCCACTATGCTCCTGCCAATACCGAGGGGTTCGATCCAGCCAACCCGGTTCCCATCGACACCAAGCAGTTCGCGAGTCCCGACTTGCTATACAGCGACAAGAAGCTGTTCAGCCCCCACAACCTGCCACCGATCGACACGAAATCATTTGGGGAATCCAAGCCACGCAGCTCGGTGCAAATGAGCCCGATATCAATGGATTCCCCCGCATCGCCGCGTTTCTTCAAAATTGAAGCGAAGCTCGAAGCCGAGGAAATGGAGAGGAAGGCCGAGCCCAAAATCAACGACGAGGAGATGGAGAACTTGTTGAAGATGTTCACGAAGAGGCACGATGGGGTGAGGAGATTTATAGGGTTTCCTAACCTCCTACCCTTTCTTTGCTACCCTCAAAAATAAATCCTACTATATATAAAAAAATAGTTCATGTGTGTGTGTGTGTGTGGGCACTTTGCATAAATGGCTCAAAAAACCGGGTTACCAAGATATCGGGAAGGGGGATCAATTTTAGGGCCCAGTCGAAAGGTATTTAGGGGTAGTCGAGGGCGTAGATTACTGCAAGCTTATCAGATTTTTAATAAAATGACGATTTATACCTTATTTAAGCGATTTTAAAACATATGGAAATATTCTCATTTGCATACGAGGCGCTAGGAGGCTCATTTCCAATTTTGTCGCGCTAGCGGCCGGTTGCTTTTGCCGTTTTTGGGTTCGCTCTCGCTCTTCGCTCGAATTATGCAAAGTGCCCAACTTTGAGAATTCCTTGCGCGAAGGCCAGGGGTGAAAAGCCGCGCAGCGGCTTTTCAATCCTGGTGGAATTTAAAAATATTTATCATTTTTATTTAGATTTTTATTTATTTTTATTTTTTATTTATATAGAATTTTAGAATATAAATTTTATATTCCCTCTCCTATGTTTAAGGATAAGGGTAGACCTAAGCCTAGGCCGAAGCCTATGCCTCTGAGCGAGATTTTCGAGAGTTTTCTAATTTGACCTAACTAACTCACTAGATCTGCTCATCATCAAGTTCCCGTATCACAAATTCCTCAAAAAAATACGAAAAGCAACTTTCTAAACCTAAATTTTTAGTTCTACGAATGCAACCTATGTACGTTCTGCTCCTCCTATCACCTAAACGCCTTCCGTGCCCATCAAGATACGACGCATCGAGTTCAGCGCCAAAAGGTAGGAGCGAGAGAGAGAGAGAGAGAGAGAGAGAGAGAGAGAAAGAGAGAGAGAAAAAGAGAGAGAAAGAGAGATAGATAGAGAGAGAGAGAGAGAGAGAGAGAGAGAGAGAGAGTGAGAGAGAAAGCGTGCCAGAGAGAATTGTGGAAGACCTTGAAAAAGTTCTCTTTCAGCCCAACCCACAGTCGCAGAATCAAGTCCACTTTGCGTCGAGCTTATAAGGTCCGTTTTTTCAAGATAGCTGTCCAAAAAACATCGTATAATTGGTTCAAATTCCATTAAGAAAATCACTATCCAGCGTCGTAGCTAAAAATTAGTAAACTCAAAGTTGGCTTATTCATCTTAATGATTTTTGGCTATTTGTTTATTAATTTCGAGGTTTAGTAAGTAAGTTTAAATCCATCGGTTTAATACACAAAACGCTGACGTTAAAATATTCGAATTTCCAGACCCTCGTCCACGCCAGCAACTAGCCACCTGAAGGGGCTCCGTCCAACTTTGGGTTGTGCTTCCGGTTGGCGGCTGCTCTTTAATTATAGGAACCGATTTTTTTATTGTTCGTTAGAATGTAGTGCCTTAGATTTTCTTACTAATTAACTTGCATTTGTCTGTTAACAACAAGTGCAAGCCGAATCCCACTGGTCTCACTCTTCGTATTTTGAATTCCCGTATTTTGCTTGCTATTTTTGATATTTTGCCGTTGGTGCCTTACTATTATTGTCTTAGGTAATGGTAATGTTGTCGTTTAGGAAACCCTTCCTTTCCACTCTGCTCAAGGGATGGGCGGAAGTCAGCGTACTTTAATGAGTTGGATCAGTTAAGAACCTAAGAGTTAGAAACTTTTGCCTCAAACCGGAAATTTTACGAAATTTTTAGTCTAAATTAAGTACAAAAACTTCAATTTTTCACATTCGAAAAATTACAAGCACAAATTTCAATCCGACCCTTGTCTGTTTTACTCCTCGTTATTATTTTTTATTATCATTTATATGCCTTATTGCCATTTTTGCCCTTAATTGCCTTGATCTCCCCCGATATCCGGAAATCTCATTTATGCAAATTTCTAATATCTGATTCCCCTGTTACCGTTGCTCCAAATTGACCTCTCCAACAATCCCCCCGATGATCTGCCCTAATAATTTACAAAAATGCAATCGCATGTCCTTATAAATTATGTAACTTATTGGATACATAACCAAATTACAACAATTTGAATTTAAAAATGTGCACGAAACTAAGTCTAAGCCTAAGACCAAGCCTAAGCCACGCTTAAGCCTAAGCCTAAGTTTAAGCTTAACCCCAAACCTAAGAAACCCATGTATTGCTAATAGGAGCCAAAGGAGGCTACTAGAATGGCCCCGGCGGGCGCAGAAAGACTAGAGGAAGACGAGAGGGCCCAGACGACTCTGATGAAGATGTTGAGCTCAGGGGCAGAAAAGACGGCCCAGAGAACCCTGCTGAAGCTGTGAGAGAGAAGGTTAAGAGAAGAGGACCTAGATAACCCTGGTCTAGTTCAAGACATCCCAAGGAGCGAAGAGGCTCCAGACGACCTTGCTGGAGATGTGGCGAGTGCAGAGACCCAGCCACGCCAATCCTGCGACTTGAAAATCTACCTTTGCCCCGAAGGCCAGCCCTGCATCACAATGGAGATTTTTGCATTCGTTGCAAAGCCACTCAGGCATGCAGCCTATATAAGGGGCCCCCTCCAGGGGGCCAGCATCCTTTGCTCCCTCTCCATTTTCACGCTTGGGCCCCACTGGCCCTCATTCTCTATTCCAGCGCGTTTTTTGCCTTTTCCTTTCAAATCGCTGCTATGCGACTGACTAGCAGAAGAGTTGAAGAGGAAAAGCCGTACGTCGCCAAAGAGGCCAAGCCTATTGGGAATGACCAGCTGGACGAGCAAAAACGCCGGAAAATTCATCGCGGGTGAGGACTTTATGAAAACGTTTGGCCCTGGCTGACTCTATCACTCCATCATGCTCTCTCTCTCTCTCTCTCTCTCTCTCTCTCGTTCTTTCTCTCTTTTTCTCCCTATCCTCCTCTCACTGTCGCTCTCTCTCTCACTCTCTCTCGCTCGACCTCAAAGAAATCTTTTTTTCAGCCATCCGGTCTGGCAATATTTCCGGTTGTGGCACCAACCAGAACTATCCAGAAGCTCCTCCAACGCGTTTTGCAAACTGTGCAGGAAGTTCACGATCCCATACGCCAAAGCGAGAGATGCCCAACGACACCTGAAGAACATACATCCAGAAGAGTACAAAAAGGTCCGGAAACTGTTATAAACGGCTTGAATTACACTGGTTTAGATTCATGGAGTGGCGAAGAGTAGCAATATCGGAAGGAGAGGAAAACTGCGGAACGTTCAGGTTAGCAGATAGATCCGGTGAAAAAGGGCGAGAGAGAAAGAGAGCGAGAGAGAGAGAGGGAGAGAGAGAGAGAGAAACAGAGGGAGAGAGAGAAAGATAGAGAGACCCAAAGATTTCTTCCAGTCTGTCGCTACCACGGGCAATTCAGTGAAACAGCAAATTGTGCCCAGCGCGCTAGAAGCCGCTTTGGAGCTTATCATCGTTCACCCAGTTGGCGAACGGCTACAGGTAATTTCTAAAAACCTTTTATCATCTTTAATTTGAGGAGGAGCCTCCCTCTCCGATCAAGCTCGATTCCATCTCGACCGAATCGGCTAAGCCGGGCCCCATAAAGCGGCGGAAGGCGATACGAGGGAAAATGAACTTGCTGAGGCTGTTCACCAGGAGAGATGATGAGGTCAGAAGATTTTTAGCGGCAAGTGTATCTCATATCTATAAAGTAACATCAGTGTTAAGAGTTATATATAAGGTTTGCAGCTCTACGACTGCAACCAATGTACCTTCCGGTGTTCCTACGACCTGAATGCTCTCCGGGCCCACCAGAGTGGCACGCACCGAGTTGGGGGATAAATGGTACGCCACCTGCCAGTTTGTCATAATTAAAATCTGGCTAACCCGGAAAAATCCATGGCAAATTAAATAAAATGGCACATCCCTTTTTAGATTTTCATTGCGAAAACAGACATTTAAACCGAAATTTAAAAAATGAATGGAAGAGAGAGAAGTTAATTATAAATTGAATGCCTATGCCACTAAAATATAAATTTAAAGACCGTCAGAACGATCAAAATTTTGTTAAGAGCAAGAAGTTGCGCACCGGACGGGGGTCGAACCCGCGATGGTCCGCTCCACAGTCCGACGCGCTAACCACTATACCACAGGTCCGAGTGGAGAGGGGTGTCAGAGGCGTCCCAAAACCGAGAGGGCCTTTGCCCACTACGGGGCGCGACTAATGACGCCTCTCTTTGCGCGTTCTTGGGGGCAGCACCCTCGGGGTGACAGTGCGCGTTCCATCGTTCTGATAGTCTTTAAGAGTTTTTCAGATTGACCAGCGGCCTCCAATTGCGACGATCGACGGCTACTTTTTCGACTCTAAAACATACTCTACTCTTCAGTGAGCAAGTCATTGATTTCCAACTCGTTGATTTTCTAACATCATTAGTATGATATTGGTTAAAAAAACACCCAGTGCCCATAATGCCCACGATCTCGCCGGTAATCCAGATGTCTGATTTGCAGTTCGAATTTTAATCTTTCTTTTGCTCCGCCTACCACCGTTGAGCTCTGCATTGTTAATAATTTCACTATATATGTAATGGATTATTCATAAAAAATATCTATTGTCAAGAAACTTTGACAAAAATACAAGCTTCGTAGTAAAATTAACTAGAGGAAATTGTAGATGCATCATAAGGAGATCTCAAGCATCCAGGTCCCGAAAGATAATTAAATCGCGTCAGCAAAATTTTGTGCTTGCCTTCCATCGCAAAATCGAGTTTGGAAAATTCTTTTGGGCTTCACGTCAAATCTCATTTCTGTCACAGCTTTTTCTTTTTTCCTATAATTAGTTAATTAGTTTGCATTATTAATAATTAGTAATTGGATGGTTGAGTGTCAAAGGGAATAGCAATCCGCACTATTAGGAGATTAACCCCCAATAATGCCCACGCGAAGGATTTGCCACCTGTTCCTCCTCCGATCCTCAACACTCCCTATACACGGGCAATCGATTCGGTGGAGGTCCGTAAGAGTCTTACCGTAAGACTAATGTATATTCTTGGTTTCTTATTTTAGATCCCGCTAAGGGCTCGAATTTTGCAGTTTTTCCGCTCCATTCCCCCCGACAACTGTCGCTTTGTTTGGCAGAGCTTACTTTGTTTATTCCCCCATCAAGTTCCATCGCTGGTGCTCATTTCCCAAAGGTGACACTCCGGATTAGCATTCCTCCCGGTCCCTCTTTACACTGACGGCTGTACGCGGACTTTCGAAAATGGCGCCCCCGGTCCCCTTTCGCCCCGGTAGGGCCCCCCAGGGGCCCTCTCTAGGACATTGCGAAAGACCGCGCCCGGAGTTTCGAAACTCGGGCTCCTCAGCTGCCCATTGGATCCCCAGCGAGTAGGCGTGGCTTCTCCCCGGCGCTGCCTATATAAGCCCGGCTTCCAGGCGCCAGATCCACTCGGTAGGCCGCTTTTCAAGCCATTTTTATTGCTCCCTTCCTCGCGCGCTTCTCCCCTGTACCCCTGTATCTTCAGCTTCAAACCGCCGCGCTGCTCGCACTCCTTTCTGCGCCTCCCGCGCCTGGTTCGTAATTTTGCTCGCAAACCCTAAATAGCGCGCTCTCTCTGTCTCTTTCTCGCGGGCGCCCTCTCTCTGTGTCTCTCTCTCGCTCCCTCTCTCTACCTCTCTTTACCTCAACCTCCTCTTGTCTGTTCTTTGCCCTCTGTCTGCCCCTCTGACTGCCCCTCTTTTTTTCGCCGCGTTCTCTCCTCACACGATGGAGACTCCTACGCCCGGCTTTGAAGTTCGGAAGTCCCTGGAAAACTTAAGGTGATACTTTACATGGAGCAGATTATTAAAGATATTTTTGAAGTTCTTCGAAAAGTCTTGAGACTGAGATGAGACAGAGACTGAGTTCATAAGCAGGAAAGGAAAAGTGTGGAATACTGTGAAAAAGGCGTACTTTCAGAGTAAAGTTGTTGTTGAAATTCGCTGAAAGCGAATTGTGCACATAAGCATTTGAATGCGAAAGGGAGAGAAAGAGAGAGTGAGAGAGATAAAACAGTATTAAAATTTCTGGTAATGTTGAGTCAACTTTTTAAAAATCGCATATTGTTTCAGGTAGATTTTGGATGATAGTAAAAAACGGCCGGGTGCAACCAGCATTTTTGAGCTGCACGGTGAAAACCAGGGTAACCATCAAGCATCCAACCACGTTAGTTTCCGGTTTCATCTGACCCCGGGGGTCAAGACTATGCTAGAGTCACCAAGTAAACGTATGTCACCAAGTACGGCAGTTTTAAATCAACAAACCTATCTACCTTGTAATAGCTAATTATAACGAGTCATCATCATTATTGTCCGATAATATGGCCCCAGAAACAATCCTCTGAAACTATTAACATACACCCGACAGGCAAATCTCGATGATTGTGCTGCCACCTCGCCAGGAAACATCTTCATTTGTGCCAGTTTCTTTGAAAAACTTGAAAGTGCAAAATCAATATGCTGAAAAATCACAAACTGATTGCCGAAATCGATAAGTCTGGCCTGATATTCAAATGTAGCTTGTTCGAATCGTTAGCTGCAAAGGCCCTTTGGTACTATTGAAAACTACATAACAAGCCAAAAGCCAGAAGCTATTAGCTAAAATCCAGGTTTCCAAGAAAGCTTTCATTTCGTGCATAGGCTCTGAAAAAAGGCGGTTATACCAAAAAACTTGGAAATACCCTAGCTAAAAAAGCTTGAAATTGGCATGTCATCTCATGTTCCTAGCATCCCTACGTTGATCTACGCTGCTTCCACGATCTTCTTGTTTTCCATAAACCTCTCCACCTGGAAGATAAACAAAATAAACCCGATTTTCAGAAAGAAGATGGGAAAGTCGGTTAAGAAAATGGACCACCTGCTCGAGTTGCTTAAACATGTTGACAGTTACAATGCTTTGTTTCCTGAAAGTAAGTGAGAGGTAGCAGGGGACATTAATGGTTGCTTAGGTGCGGTTAAGCTTCAACGTATTGACACCAAGGAGGAGATGAACATCACACGGGATAGAAAAGCTAAGAAGATAGAGATTCAGCGGAGGTATGATAGTTTTAGGGAGAGCCAGAGAGGCAGAGAGATAGAGAGAGAGAGAGAGAGAGAGAGAGAGAGAGAGAAAGAGAGAGACAGGGAAGCAGATACAGAGACGCAGAGAAAGAGAGACTGAAGGACAGAGAGAGAGAGAGAGAGAGAGAGAGAGAGAGAGAGAGGGAGGAAGAGATAAAATTACCACGCATAACCTCAATTACACCCCTAATTTAAGTCATCCAGTCTGGAGGTACTTCACGCTATGGCACTGGGAAGATCTCTCTCGGCGCACAGCGTCGGCCACTTGTAAGCTTTGTAGCACCAAGTCAAGCCTTTCCTATTCCACCAAGCCAGCAGCCATGAGGCATCTGGAACTTGAGCATCGGAAAAAGTTTGACAAGGTGTGCAGGCGGATAAGGGGCCGGCGCTACGGCGCCTGGGGAGAAAGACCGGGAGGTGAGGATTAAAGCTTTAGTAAAGTCAGCAATAGCTTAAGCCTAAGCCTCGGTCTATAAAGCTTGCTTATCTACATTAAGTCTAACAAAAATTGTATTTTTCAGAACCACCAGCGCCAGTGAAGCTCAATTCTCGACAACCAACACCAAATCTCCCAAATTTATCGTTTAAAGATGTAAATAATAACGTTTAGAAATAGTAAATTGTTATCTAGGCAGTTTTTTTAGTTTAAATTCTCGTTGTGATAATTTTCGCGTGTTTATTGGTCCTTGTACATTCTCAAAGCGTCTTTGTTGATTTTTTTACCATTCTATGTATATACCTTGTGATTTCTCTGTACCCTTGACGATTAACTTTTGTTAAAAGCCATTTAGGGCCGTTTTAGTAGCCGTTTTTAATCGAAAACAAAAAAATAAAAAATTCTAAAATTCTAAAAACACTGTAAAGTGGAAAACCAAAAACAATTTTTACAGTATTTTTAATTTTTTTTAATTTAAACGAAAAGCATTTTCTAATAACGCGGATTTCTAGTTGTATGCTAATTTCCTACCTCCATGTTTGTTAAACGTGCAAACCCGGTCTATGTACATTTTTTAAGTGAAAATCCTATGCAACGATTTGTAAATAAATGTATGTACCCCAATATGCACTCGACGAAAGACAATACAGTACTGAACATAAGCGATAATCACAGAGAAAGCACGAGAGAAAGAGAGGGAGAGAGAGAGAGTGAGCGAACGAGATAGGGAGAGAGAGAGAGAGAAAGCTAGATAGAGTGAGAGAGCGAGAGAGAGAAAGAGAGGGAGAGAT